>OZ059903.1:20954330-21226830 GCA_964057215.1 Oscheius myriophilus
AAGAATAATTATTACTGGCTTTGTCAGTTGGAACTATAACGAAATGTTTATGTACTTGTTTCAAAGCTTCTTTAACAGTATTGAGATTAAAAGCTTCATTTTCTGTTTTTCTGATATTCAGTGAATTAAGTTTTGTTTCAAAAACTGATTTAATAAATGTTGCATCTACTGAGTTCAATTTATATTGTTTCACTAAGAAATCTGCATGATTTTTTAATGAATCGGTCAAATGTTTTCGAATTTCGGTTATTGTAAGGTCTTTAGCAATTCTATACTTTGTGCCTTTGCTAAGTAGTTTTTCAAGCATAGGGTTTTTCAAAAGGGATAAGTCGCCTTGCATGATATGTCCTAGTTTTGGATTCACGTATTTTGTGTATTTATGTTTCAAACAAGCACATGGACTGTTCAAAATATCAGATGCATTTTCTTTAGTCAATTTTCTTAAAAACGAATTGTAATTTAAGATGCATTTACTTACAGGTTCATCGTAGGTAAACAAAACATCGGTTTTAAGAGGTTTTGTTCCAGTTTTGAAACTAATAAAATCGCTAATTTCATGATTATTAATAATTGATTTTAGATTTAGAAATTCTATGCATTTGTTAACAAACGGGATTTTAATAATGTGTCTTGGTTCTCTTGTTGGCTTAGTGTTCTTTTTCCAATAGTATTTTGTTAAAACTGCGTAAATAGCTTGTTTTGTTTCAATGTTGACATCCATTAATGATTTATCAGATAGAATGAAATCAATAAAATTGTTTATAGTTTTATCTGGTAAACTACGTAGTTTTTTAATCATGTCTTGGATAGTTTCCGTTTTAAATAACGAAAGCAAATCCGATTCGTTAGGTAAATGTGAAACGTTTAAATGTTTACGTGTGCCATGAGATTTCCTTTTCATTGTCACCTTAAATCCTAGGTATGGATTATTGATTTTATCGAAAGGATTCAAACCATTTGAAATATTTCCATAACCAGAAATCTGAGCGTTCAGGCCAAAAGGGTAAGCAGTTTGTAAAAGCTTAATCCAAAAGAGTTCTTTATCTTTCCTTATTTTTGTATCTTCGCAATCAATATTGTCTAAGATATCGATTGAAAAATTTTTGCAAGTAGGAGATTCTCGAAAATGTTTAGTGAGGTAAGTGCTGTAAGACGTATTTTTGATAGAACTTCTGTGCTGGTTCATGCGTTGTTTTACAGTACTTTTAGTTTCTCCAACATATTGCACATTGCATGAGTTACACGTGATAAGGTAAATGACATTTTTTGAATTACAATTACAATTAGTTGATTTAATTGTAGGAATCCTGTATTTAGTAACTTTGCTGACAACAAATTTGTTTGTTTTGAAAGCTGGGCAAAGTTTACAACGATTATTTAAACATTTGTTACCGTGATTTGATGTTGAAAAAGGTAAGTCAATGATTTTAGAATGTTTCACTCTTCTAGCTAAGAATTTAGATGTGAAAAAAAAGGTTTTGGAAGTATTATGTATGATTGTGTTAGATGGCCTGGTATATCCAAGTAACCGGGTGACCGAACCCGGAGACAGGGAGAAATCGTTTTCCATCAGGGCTGCTGACTTAAGGGAGGCCTGAGCAACAGCCTACCATCATAGGTTCCTCTCCGGAGGCGACTAGAACCAGCCGATCTCTCCGCGCCCACTGGCGTCTTTTATAAACCCCATCAGAGAGAAACCCCTTTTTAAGGCACTAGAAATTAGAGGTGTGGTCCTCTTAGTTCGATTGAGTAGGTAACATAAAGGGGATGTAGTAAACAAATATTGCAAAAATTGAAAAGTTAAAAAACGGGAAGATAAAATTTGGTAGTTGAGTTATTTTGTTGGTATAAATTTAGAATTTAGAATTTAGATAAAAAAAGGGTAGATTTAAGAATGAAAGTTTTGATAAAGTAAAGAAATTTGGATTTTGAAAGTATAAATATATAAGAAGAGTGAAACGAATGAGAAAAAAGGTTGATATTGGTAACAAACGTCGAAGATTTAGTAAAAGTGAGAGAAAATTAGGAAGTATAAAGAATTCAAGGTGTTCAATATGCATTATAATTTTAATATTTTATGTATTTTTATTTTTAATATTTTAGTATCTGTTATAAATCTGTATATTGTTTGCAAATGCTCTTTGTGTGGCAATTATTTGATTACTGTATGCGTGTCTGTAGTGTGTATTCCATCACGTCATATTTTCGATGTCACATATAATTTTTCAAATTTAGGATTTTTCGAGAATTGTTTTTGCTTTTATTATTTTGCCCATTTCTCCGTTTTTATTTTAATTGTAATTTATAAATCTATTAAGGCGTAAAAGTTCTTCGGTTGGTTGTGTAATGGACGAACTAGGGACCCTGGTTAAAAGGCTCAAGAGAGTGGAAAAGAAGAGTGCCTGCAACTCTGTAAGTTATATGATGGGTTTGTTGGTATTTTTCTGAATTTTTTAGTTGATCCTTGAAGGATTTGCTTCGGAAAAGGGAGAGTCTCTCCCTTCCTGTGTCTTCCGTTTCATCCGCGACATTTTAAAGTGAGTTTTACTCGTGTTAATGTGCCAATGCTATTTTATTTGCCTGTGAATTATGATTTCAGGGTGACCGATGTTTCCCTGGGCGATATTCTCACTACGGAATACGTGGGTAGTAAAATCCGTCCCAGGATCAAGGTAAATTTTTTGTAATGTTTGTAAAAAAGTAAGTTTCAGTTCTCCTTGAACCAGTCCGACCGTTCTCCTGAAGTTGTGTTCCAAGTAGTTAAAGTCTTTCAATCTGACTCTCGATAAGGTAGAGTATATATTTTGTGTAGCAGTGGTATTTATCTTTTAGGCCAAGCGTATCAGTTTGTACGCGGATCTTAGTCCTGCCGAGTTAGAGCAGAAGTCCAAAGGAAAGTTCGTTTATGACCGGATCCGTTCTATGCCCGAGTACAATGGAAAGGATATCAAATTTGGAGTCGATGGCAACATCCGCATGGAGTTAGATGGCTCAGTTCAGGTATGCAGTTTTCTTTAAAGGTATTGAAAGAATTATAGTGGCGCCGATATGAAGCGGTTGCTTTGCGTTTGGGTATTGAGATCCCCGAAGGCAAGATGTATATGAAGTCGCAAGGAGCTGCGTCTGCTCTTCGTAAGCGTAAGGTATAACGGATTTTACCCCTGTTGCCTTAATTATATTATTATAGGCCGAAGGTGGAACTGAGGAGGTAGATTCGGTGAAGCGCCCTGCTCAGGAGACTGGGAATGTAACTTCTGCCCCCGGAGGAGATTCCGCTCGTGTGAGTGGTAACTAGGCCACCACATCCGGATCAGATGCAGTTATGTAATCAGATTGTAATAACTTTTTATCTGCTCTTGGATCTCTATCTAATGTGCAATAATATAGTCTACGGTTACGATATAGTTTTTAATTTCTTGGTTAGAGTAATTTTTAAAATAAAGATTTCATGATATAATTTAGTGTAATAAAAGGTATCACTCTATGAGTGATGGTGTGTTCCGTCTTATGACGGATTAAGAGGTGTTCTCCTATAAGGAGCCCATTCCGGGAGGAATGGTTAGGTCATCACCGCCGAAGCGGTGAACCACGATCCACATGGAACCGTGTGAGGTTGAAAAGCTTCAAGGCCATCCGAAAATCAAAAAACAGGTAGTTTAAAGAAGAAGAAATTGAAATGTAGAGAATAAATAAAAGAAGTGAGAATGAACTATCAGAAAGTTTACCGGCATGGATCGACCAAAGGTTAATCTGTCCGAAAACTTACTGATCAAAGTGATAAGAAATGAAAAAAAAAAGGGGGGGAATAGGCAAAGCTATAAAACCTGTATGAGTTAAGTAGAGAGAGAGAAAACAGTAAATGTGATAAAAACACCGTTTCGCCCCTTAGCATCTGACGGTGAGATTACCAGTACACAGAGTGAGCGGGGCAGAGTTAAATGAGAGAGTGAAATTAGAGAAGGTAAATACTTCATCAGAGAAGCCTCACTCTAGGTGATATAGAAGAACAGACAAACAAAAAAAAGAGAGACACCAATTGATACCTGAAGTCCAAGAGAGAAGTAGTCGACCCAGCATTCAGATTCGTAGCACAGCAATGAAGTAGAACCAGCGCACGGTCAGGAGGAAAGGGAGGACTGTGAAAGTCTTGGCAAGATGCCCTTATATAGTCCATTTTCCCGCGAAAGCCGAGTAAAAGCAAAGAAAAAGCGATTGGGTGCGTGACCTTTGCTCCGTATAATTAGGGTTCATTGCGAGCTAGTAAATCGATTGGGATGGTAAAAGTACCGTTTGAGGCAGTATGCATTCATTCCATGGTCAAACTTCTAATTTTGAATTCGCTTATGAGTGAGTGAGTGAGTGAGTGAGTGAGTGAGTGAGTGAGTGAGTGAGTGAGTGAGTGAGTGAGTGAGTGAGTGAGTGAGTGAGTGAGTGAGTGAGTGAGTGAGTGAGTGAGTGAGTGAGTGAGTGAGTGAGTGAGTGAGTGAGTGAGTGAGTGAGTGAGTGAGTGAGTGAGTGAGTGAGTGAGTGAGTGAGTGAGTGAGTGAGTGAGTGAGTGAGTGAGTGAGTGAGTGAGTGAGTGAGTGAGTGAGTGAGTGAGTGAGTGAGTGAGTGAGTGAGTGAGTGAGTGAGTGAGTGAGTGAGTGAGTGAGTGAGTGAGTGAGTGAGTGAGTGAGTGAGTGAGTGAGTGAGTGAGTGAGTGAGTGAGTGAGTGAGTGAGTGAGTGAGTGAGTGAGTGAGTGAGTGAGTGAGTGAGTGAGTGAGTGAGTGAGTGAGTGAGTGAGTGAGTGAGTGAGTGAGTGAGTGAGTGAGTGAGTGAGTGAGTGAGTGAGTGAGTGAGTGAGTGAGTGAGTGAGTGAGTGAGTGAGTGAGTGAGTGAGTGAGTGAGTGAGTGAGTGAGTGAGTGAGTGAGTGAGTGAGTGAGTGAGTGAGTGAGTGAGTGAGTGAGTGAGTGAGTGAGTGAGTGAGTGAGTGAGTGAGTGAGTGAGGGAGTGAGTGAGTGAGTGAGTGAGTGAGTGAGTGAGTGAGTGAGTGAGTGAGTGAGTGAGTGAGTGAGTGAGTGAGTGAGTGAGTGAGTGAGTGAGTGAGTGAGTGAGTGAGTGAGTGAGTGAGTGAGTGAGTGAGTGAGTGAGTGATTGAGTGAGTGAGTGAGTGAGTGAGTGAGTGAGTGAGTGAGTGAGAAATAGAGAGAGGGGGGAGAGAAAATCACCTCAGCCAAAAGCGATGGAACCAAGTAAATTGCAGTCAAAAACACAGTGAAAAAGTCCGTAGTGAGAATTGATATAGCCAAAAAGTAGAATGGACTGGATTTCCAAATCTTTTTACGGAAAAGAGCAATCAAAACAGTGGAATTCGCCAGAATTCCCACGAAAACTGTGATTCCGAGAATGCTACCAAACACTTTGTGTATCAGCATTTCCACTGTTTTTGACCAGCTCTTTTTATCAATTGTCAGAAATTCTACTTGTTCTTTTCATTATAGTAATAACACAAAAAGGCGCAAAACAAAAATTGTAGGCCAAGCTTTTGTAGAATTTTTTTTCTTTCTAATAAGAAAACAATGAGAACGTTATGGAATTTATAAATCGACAAATTTAAATTTTTGGTATCTAAAAATTTTGGTTTAAAGATAAATGTTATAAATCCGTGAATAGTGTTTTATCAATAAAATTATTTCATCGTTTTTGTTTTTGACGGGTCAATTAAAACTTCGACAAGGGACAGGCAATGCTACCGGAGCAGTATGATGAACATAAAAACTGATATCAATTTTAAAATGTTTTGAAACAGTGAGATTTTCAACTATACAGTTCCATATTGCCAAAATTGCCCTGTAGAAAAAATTGTTGTGAATGTAAACTCAAACAGAATAGTATTGAAAACGAAGAAAGGAAAATGTGTTTGGAAAATCATATTTTTTAGAAAACGAAATCTGAATTTTCCAATTGACCAAGCACAGAAACATTTTGACACTTGGGTAAATATATCACTTTTGTCATCTAATCTTAAAAAACTTTTTTAGTGACATTTTGTGATTAATTGTTATTGGTTAAATACGACTGGATACCTTTCGTTGGAAACAGACTATAAACACAATCTGAAAAAAAGTAGCTAGTGTGAATTTCAAACTGAGGCAACCTAAACCATGTTTCGCCAAATCTTTCGAGATGCTTCAATAGGCCCAACGAACTTCTGCAAAAACACACAAAAATACATTCAAAAACAGATTATCGACTTTTGGGTCAAACTTTGGCTCAAGTGAAAACGATCAAAAAAATTTCTAGAAAACAGTTTTTCTCTTTTTCTTTGTTCGATAAAATCTGCGTTCGTTTTTTCTACCTTTATTCAATGTTCCTTGTCATTATTTTCTCAGGTTTCTAAAGTGCATAATTTGGAAAATTAAATTTAAAAGTGCATCGTAAATTCTGCTTTTTTCTGCAACTATTCAAAAAAATGTTTAATTTTCGGTCTCACGCCAATTTGCGTCCCAGACGACGTGAACGTTCCCAAATGGTCAAAAATGAGCTGCGTTTGAAGTAAAATATCATTAACCGAAGATATTTTTTATATAATTTCCTAAGTAAAAATGCGTTTGTAATGTTTATATGTTCACTTGAAAACTACTAACTTAAATGTAGATTTTAATATGTTTTTTATGCGTTAAAAATGAATTTTCGAGTGGAAAAGGAATGAAACAAAATAAATAAAAAATGCGTTCAAATAAATGTTTAAAAAAAACAATAAAGCATTGGGGAAAGTCTTCACCACAATAATTTTGACAATTTGAGCAATTTAAAACACAATTATCTAAACATTTATGAAATTTTTATATTAATGTGTGACAAATCTCCTTGCGGCCCCCAGGGTACCACAGTTGAATGTTTAAAGGGAGTGGGTGGAGGTGCTGAAGACTTCTTTTGGCGAAACATTCGTTGGGCGGAATTTCGAACAGTTCGACTGAAGATCAGAAGAGTCCATGATTGAGGTAAAATGAAAACGTCGACGACAAATGTTCTCACAATTTCGACTTGGTACTTGAGGTTTTGGTTCAAATGCACGTAGTGAAGGAGGTAGAGGGAGGCCTGAAAAGTATAAATAATTTTTACTTTTAAAAAAATTCAACAAAAAATGGTTTGTTTTTAATGAACAGCTAGGCAATGTTTCATAGTAATCACTTTTATTGTTCAGTTTAATTAGCATTGAAACCACCTCAAAAAGAGCTTAAATTTCACTAAAAAAAATTAGCCTTTTTTCATTAATGTAGTATATTCATTGTATACTATTGTATAGTCATCGCTGAAGCTAGTTCCCCCAATTTTGCCTTAACTCTGTGCAAATGACACCAGACGCGAATTTGCGTACGAAAACCCTCTGTTATAGAATACGTACGCAAAACTGCGTCAGAATTACATTTGCGAATCGGCCAAAAAGTAAAATTGGCGGAAAGTATCTTATTCATTGAAATCTAAATAAAAAGCTGTTTTGCCATGAAGAAAACCAGTCATTTCATTTTTTTTTAATCAAAAAAAATTTTTCCGTACTAACTATTTCTTCGTTTTTTTTCCCTGAATAAATGCATTCGCTGAAACAGCCGAATACCAAAAGTTGTATTCAAAAAATTTTAAAAAACTTGGCATGAAAACATCGACTTGAAAGAACATTTGATTTTCATATGTAATTTTAAGTTTTACAACAGATTGAAATGATTTTTTTGGTCGTTTTTTTATTGTAAAATTTATCTTTTTCACAAAAAAACTTAGTTTTCGCTAAAGAAACTAACAATTTTTATTTTTGATTGAACTTCAAGTCGATGTTTTCATGCCAAGTTGTTTCTTTGAGTTTCTTCGAGAATCGATAACTTTTTTATCGAAATTCCTAGGATATCTTTAAGGTACAATGCGAAAAAATTGCTGCGTATTTTCAAAGTCAGCGAAAAAATTCATTTTTGGTCTGACGTCGAATCGCGTATAGCAAAACAAAAAACGTGCAAAAAACAGAGTATAGAGTAAAAAAAATTCGTTTACAGAAAATTTTTTCAATAGAAAATAAAGTTTTGCAAGAAAAAAAATTTTTTGAGATTGCCCTTTATGTTCACGTTGCAATCATCTTTTCGTTGCATTCCTACCTGTAATAACTTTTTTTCATAATTTTTTTAATAGAAACGAAAATTCTATACGAAAATTGTTTTTTTTTTTTTTTTGAAACAAAAACAATATTTTCATTCTTTGATATTTGCTTTTAATTGATCGGTTTTGGTACAACTTCTAGCCTACGTTTTCTTGTCAAGTTTGTAATAAAAAAATGAAAAAAACGACAACAAAAGAAAATTATTTATCCTTTATGTAGTATTTTCTATATTTTGCTCTTCTCAAACTGAATTAATTGATTTTTGCTAGGTTTTATGAAAAACATGAAACATTTCCAAAAACAAAGCAACTCAAAGTCTCGTTAAGAAAAAAACGAATTTTATTTAATTTAATTTATTCGCTGTGTACTCTATAGATCAACTATGCAGCGCCACGATTCTCTCCTTCCAAGTCTTCTTGTCACTTGCTGCTCGTAGGAAGTGGGGCCCTATCTTGGTCACGAACTCGTCTCTCCAGCGAACTCTAGGCTTTCCTCTTCCTCGCTTCGGTCCGCGTGGGTGCCACTCAGTCAGCACCTTAGCCCATCTCCAGTTCTCCATCTCTGCCAACCGCTGACACCACACGTATTTTCTCTTAATACACTCCGTCACAACGTCCTTTAGCTTTGTTCTCTCCCGAACCCACTCGTTCGCGCGACGGTCTAGCAGAGAAACCCCAATCATAACCCTCTCCATGCGTCGCTGAGCTACCGCTAAATTGTTAAGAGAGGCCTTGGTTACTGCCCAGGTTTCAGCAGCAAATGTAAGCGCAGGGAGGACGCATGAGTGGAATAACTTTTGTTTGACTTGTCGGGGAACAGTCCTGTTTTTGAAGAGATCTCTATATCGGTTGAAAGCGAAGAAACCTGCTCTAATGCGCCTTTGAACTTCCCCCCGCTGTTTTCCATCTAGGGACACTTCTACTCCAAGGTAGATAACTTTGCTGACTAGGTTAACTGTTTTCCCACCTACTGTGACGTCCCCATGCTTAGTGGTCATTCCCAAAGTTTTTGTACCATTGACTTGAAGTCCTACCTTAGCTAGTCCACGTTCTAATTCCTTCACCATACCCTGAATTTGCCTAGAATCGTGAGATATTAGTACTGCATCATCGGCATATAACAGGTGGCTAAGGAATTTTCCGTTAATGTTAATTCCCTTTCTGTCCCATTTCATACTGCGAAAAACTTCCGCTAGTACGGCTGTGAACAGTCTGGGTGAGAGACAATCTCCCTGACGGACTCCGCGACCAACTTTAAAAGGGACTTTTCGTCCGTTAACAAGTATGCTAGAACTGCTATTTTGGGCTAGGTTTTGGACGAATGATATAACCGCACTGTGCACTCCCTGGGATTCTAATGCTTCAAGAATAGCCGACGTTTCTACACTGTCAAACGCTTTGGAAATATCCAAGAACAACAGGTAAATTGGTAAGTTATACTCTCTACAGTTCGAAATCACATGGTGTAGCACGTGAATGCAGTCGATAGTTGAATAGTCCTTTCGGAAACCAGATTGCTCAGGTCCTAAGGCTTCCTCAAACTTTAACTCGCACCGTTTATTGAGAATTGCGGAAAAAACTTTCTGAGGTGTGGGAAGTAAACTTATGGGCCTATAGTTTTTAATCTGTTCAGAGCTGCCGTTTTTAGGTAAAAGTTTTGTGATCGAGTTACCGAACCCCGGGGGTAATGTACCTTGAATCACTGTATTGAATAATTTGGCCAAAATAGGCGACAGCAGGTCTGCCCCAACTTGTAGAGCTTCCGGAGTTACTCTATCTAAGCCTGGAGACTTTCCTGCTTTCAACGTCTTCAGGACCGAGTACACCTCGCCCGTTGTAATATCCGGGAAAAGGTCTTTACTCTGCCTTGGGACAAAATGTGCGCCTTGGTCACCCCTGTATAGATCGTTATAAAACTTAGCCACCACCCCATCAATTTCTTCGTTAGATGTGACAATTTTCCCGTTACCTGCGTCCAATTTGCATATGATTCTAGACTTGCTTTCGAAAGACCGGGTAACATTTCTAAGGGCTCTACCACTCTGAACGGCCTGTTGGACTAGGTTGGTATACCGTTTTACTCTATCTGCTTTCCAGCTTGCCCGCAAATGTTTGTTAACAGTGACCCACTCAATTCTAGCTACACCCGTTGATCCCATTTTTAGGTCTCTACGTTTTGCCAAAAGTGAGCGGGTATTTGCTGACAAGTGGGATGTCCTAGGTATGGGGAATGTTGCTATAGCAGTAGCCGTTTGAATGGCTAAGGTGACTGCTTTGTAGCTGGCGTTACCATTAAGAGCGAGGATTTGTTGTTCCAAAGAGTAACGGTAAAGAGGACGGTCCAAATGTCCCTTAGGTTTTACTACATGATCACGAACAGGTCGAACCGGTAGTCGAAACTTGGCTCTCACCATCCGGTGGTCTGTTGTAAAATCACAGTTCGAAATGACCCCTACATCCAAGACCTCCACTGAGTGAGGGTAAAGTATGTAATCGAGTTCACACCTTACTGCTCCATTTGGACCTACCCAGGTAAATCTGCGATTCTCCCGTTTTTGGAAGAACGAGTTCCCGATTCTTAAACCGTTAGCCTCTGCGAAACCTACAAGAAGATCTCCCCTAGGCGTTCTATTACCTCTACAAAAGTTTCCTACTGATGATTCCCAGCCTTGCCTTTGACCTACATTACAGTTGAAATCGCCTAGACAAAACCTGGATACTCTCCTAAACTGACGGCGGCTTGGAATTGGGATGCTAAACGCAAGGTTAAGATCATGATAGAATTCCTCTAACTCATCCACAGGCCGCGAACTAGGAGGTGCATAGGCTTGGAAAACGCGCATCAGGACGTTGTGACCGCAAGCGAAATCAAGATAGCATATGCGTGGATTAACAGTGACAAAGCGAAGGACTTTCGACAAGTGTCGGGCACTCACCCAGAAGCCAACGCCTCCCTGACGATTCGGAAGTCGGCCGGAGTAAAACATCCTGCCTGCCACGTCGCCGTCCTTGTCCAGCACATCGAACGCATCTTCTTCAGGTCTTCTTACTTCCGACAGGCCAACAATGTCTCCATTGATCTTCTTTAGTGCTGCTTGTAGTTCTTCCAGACGATGGTCTCCGACGAGAGAGTGTGCGTTGATTGTGGCTAAGTTCCAAAGCATCCAGTAGACGACGAGAGTGAGAGTCATGGATGGAGCTCCAATCTCACGGGGCTCCAGACCGGCTTGAGACGGGTTCTCAGTAGAAATGGGAGGGAGCGCGGAAGAGCACGACCGCACAGCCGCCGAATCAGAAGAGATTCTTCAATCAATCAATCAATCATTATTATTTTTAAAATAAAAAAAAAAGAGAATCAGAAGAAGAGAGAAGAGAAGAGAAAAAAGAAGAGAAGAGAAGAGAGAGAAAAAAACGAAATGATCCAAAAAAGTGTAAAAATTTGTATTTTTTCTATATTCAAAAAAAACATCAATTGAACAATGGGAAAAATCATCCAAAAAATGTATAAAGCATATATGAAGTAGTTAGAAAAATACATTTAAATAATTTCGAAATCTTCATTTAGCCGCAAAAACTAGAATCGACTGCTCAGCTTTTTTATTCCAACATGTTTGAAACAGCGAAATGACAAGATCGCGCTAACATTTGGGGGAATGTATAGAATAAGGATGTAATAATTGTTTGTATTCAAAAAAAAAAGTTTTTTTTCAAAACTAGTTTAGCCGAGAAGCGATAATTGGCCAAAAAAATACTCCGTTTATTAAAAAGACATTAAAAGTTTAGTGAAAACTGACATTTATATGAGAAAAAATGCTCTGATATTCTAAAAGCAACAAAAGACTAATTACATTATTTTCTCGCTTGTAAAGAGAACATGACACATTTGCGGAAGCAAAACCAACTTAAGCAAAAATAAAAGTCGGAAAAAAAACGAAAAAAAAAACAGAAAAAACATTCAATGGTTCAGAAAAAATTGTAAACTTCAGCGTGAGCATTAAGTATTACGTTGACTATCTTTCACATGTTGTTAGTGATTGCTGAAACAGTGGAATATCCAAATAATTATTCAAATTTCCAAAACAAACATTTCAGCATTAAAAATTCTCATTTTCCGTAAAAATATAACTTTATGTACACATCTTTTTTAAAAATTTTTTGTTACATAAAACAGCAATTTGTAAATTTCAAAGTTTCATTCTTTTGAAACACAAACCTCCAGTTCTCGTTTTCAAATTGGCTGAATGAAAAATTGGCATTTCCACTGTTTTTTTTTTAATTTTTAAAATTGTTTTTAAAATTGTATTCTGCGCAAAATTAAAAAAATAAAGTTTTTAAAAACAAACCTGAGTTGCAGCATAAATAAGTGTAACCACAGCCATGAGAATTTCAAAGTAAACCAAGCCAAAATCAGGAACATTCACTGATTTTGTTTTCAAAACAATAGTCATTATAATAGTATTTAGTAAAGTTAAAGAACCAAATAAAATAGCAGCAATAACAGAGAAAAGCGTAGAACTGAAGGAGCAAAACGGACCCTGAAAATGGATTTTAATATTGTTTTGAATTTTGTATTAATAAAAAATTTACAAACCTCTGATAATCTCGTGTATTCAATGTCTAGGCCAGAAACAGGGTCGTTAACTAAAAATCCTTTGCACGGAATGACAAACCACATGAAGAAAAATGGGATGAAAATGGAAATTATGAGAAATTTTGTTATGTGTTTATCCCATTTCTGAAAAAAGGTTATACAATCGATTTCCTAATGTTACTTTTAAGAATTGTTTTTGTTTGTTTGTTTTATGTACACCGGGGTACCGCTTAATTTTTTTTAACGTTTTTAAATTATTTTGGCTCATTGTTTTAAAAGTTGCTCAGAACCCAGAATACGCAATGAACTTCAGTTTGCTGACAAATCGAAGTTTTCATAATGATTATTAGAACAGTTTTTAAAGGGCTCATCAGGGGCCTTTTCTAATTTAATGCTAATCGTATGCTAATGAAGACTTGGCAAGCATTTTGCGCACGGGCGTTGTCTGGAGCGGTTTTCGGAGAAATCATTTCAATTGAAATGGCTCGATTAGCATACACTACATTTCCAATCAGAAAAGGCCCCTTACGGGTCCTTTAAATTAACCCCAAAACTTAATTCTTCTTCAATAACAAAGTTTTTCTGGGTTGCGTACGTTATTTTAGGTCCCACGAAGTTTTTTTTATACACTGTTTTCACTTCGGACGACTGTTTATTATATGTTTTAACGAAATCTCTTTTTTAAAATGTGAATTATAAGTAATTTGAAAAGTAGGGTAATCCTATTACATAGAAAATTAATTTGAACTGTATTTATTAATCTGAAATTTAAAAAAAAGTTTCTTTTTACTCAGAGAACTAAACTGTTCAGCCAATCCTACTTCGATTTGACTGCATTAGTTTTCATTCTAGACGCTTTTTTTGTCGCCAATGTTTCATTTACATCAAAAGAATTTTTAAAAAAAAACTTGTTCCGCTGTCAGTAATACTCCAAAAATTTAAGAAATCAATGAAAAAATAAGAGTTGAAAAGCGATTTTACAAAAAGAATGGGTTTTTTGTTTTTGTTTTTGTTTTTTTTTTTTAAATTTTTTTTTAAATTGTAATTTTTGTTTCTCATTGTTTCAAAAGCTGCTCAGAACCGAGAATATGCAGTGAACTTTAATGAGTTGGTGATCATTTGAGTTTTCAATCTAATTTTTAGAACAGTTTTTTAATCCGCCCTTAAACTTAATTCCAATTCTGTATCTAATATATTGTTGTGTTGCGTGTTAAGTCCCACGGAGTTCTCTGAAACACTTCGGACGACTTTTCTCAGGTTTACATAAATTTTTTTAACAAATTCCTTTTTTTCCACGGCATTTACAGAGTTAAAAAAATGTCGTGATCATCCATTACATAGAAATATAATGTAAAATTTACATTTTGATCTTAATTTTCAAAAAAAAAAATTTTTTTGCCCAGGGTACGAACATAAGATTAACAAACCCAAATGTCGGTTTTACAGACTTTTGAGTTTTCAATTAATTTAATGTTTTTTGGGTTCGTAAAATGTTTCATTCACAACGAAAAAATTAGAAACAAATTTCGTTTCAGTGATATACGCGATCTTGAACGAAGCTATTTTCATTTTTTATTGAAAAAAATGAAAACAACTTCGATCAAGATCGCACCGTAATTGAGCGTAACTATACCTCTGAAAAATATATTGAAAATTTAGTGAAAAGTACTAGCTTTTAAATTATTTGTTTGGTCGTTCGCATTTTGATGTTTCAGCGATTTGCTAAAATACTTCTCTTAAACTTGATTATGTTTCATAAACAATTCGCTTCAAAAACAGTTAATTGCTATTAGGTTTGATTATTTTTCTATGACAAACCGTTACTTTTCTGTTAATGAATTTTACAAGTTTTTGTTAAAATTTCCTGAAATATAAAGTTTTTCTATTTTAATTTTTCCGGCAGAAAACTTTTGTTGTTTACCTTTGTACCCAATGTTTAAATTTTTCTTATTCCAATGTTTCATAGTCAACAGAAGAATTTAAAAAAAAACAACGTTGCCAGTTCGAGCCCGATAGAGGTTGTATTTCATTGTTAAAATTGAAGTTAAGACCTAGTTTTTATAAGTCTCGATTGGCTTGTGACATGGAAATATATTTTCTTTCGGAATATTCTTATACGAACAACGTATCTTTAATATGACCAGCAATAACGAACAAATCCGTTTTCCGGCCTG
Organism: Oscheius myriophilus; assembly: GCA_964057215.1. Classification (NCBI taxonomy): domain Eukaryota; kingdom Metazoa; phylum Nematoda; class Chromadorea; order Rhabditida; family Rhabditidae; genus Oscheius; species Oscheius myriophilus. The sequence continues at coordinate 20,969,222 of OZ059903.1, forward strand.
TTGGGTTACTGTACCCCAAGCTAGCGATGTCATACGTACTTGTCTTTATCTCACTTCAACATGGTCCAAATTAAAAATGCTCAATTACAAAAAGTTAGATAATTACATAATAAAAACGTTTCTTGTTGCAGTTAACGCGGAATTTTTATGATTTCGTCCTGAAAACGGGGAAGGGGGCTAGAAATGTTACTTTTTGAGTTATAGCAAACGTGAACCGTAAAAGTCTTAAAAGCGACTTAATTAATATGTTTTTAAATGCATTTTGCTACATATTATCTTTTACGAGCAAAAAAATTTTGGTCACACATCATCCTCAAAAAACGCTTTGAAGCGCGCCAACTGGTTTTGGGAACTTTATTGACACCAAATCCCAATTACCTAAACTCCTAGTCGGAAATTTCTAAATGTTTTGTTTTTCGAACAAATCTTAAGCATTCTGCAATGAAATAAGTTTAATTGCCAGAGCTATTCTTTCAGCTAAATATAATTTGTCCAAAATGGGCGTGGCAAGTTTCAATAAAATTATGAAAACATTAATTTCAAACAATTATGGAAGTTTACAGGTTTTCGAAAAGGCACCCGTTAAGCATAAAATTTAGCTTTCCCTCAATTATTTCTGTAATACCTATTTTGTCCAAGTGAATGCTCTGACTTTAATTGTGATGATGATTTATCAAGAAAATATGAAATCACATTTAACAGGCTAATTAGTATTTTTATTAATATGCTAGTGCCGCTTCACGCTCCCTAATTATAGAAATTATAAGAAATAGTTGACAAACTTTTTATTTAAAAAGTTTTAAATTTTTGTGTTCGCTACATTGTTTAACTAAATTTTACTTTTTTTCAATGTTTCATACACAACAAAAAATGAAAACTTTTTCGTAGTCAAATTTCCTTGCGAAATTAAAAGAAACAAATTTCAATTGTTCAAGAAACCCATGTGAAAAAATTCCACCATAATTTTTACCGTTTAACCAGAAGTTTGAATATTATTTTGATACATTATAAGATACTTTCAAAACACATATTAAAGATGATTGTTTTTTTAATTGGTTGTTTCACTATTATTCAATTTACAGTGAAATTCAACGAGATTAATGTTAGGGAACGAAGACAACGAATAAAATCATAAAGCAAAAAAAGCGAGGTGTTAAAGTAACACATCGTATTTAAAAAATGCCACAATAATAATTACCTTCATTTTAGTCGGATAAATAACAGCTACCATCCGATGAAGAGAAATTAAATAGTAAAAAACAAGGATAGAATTGGGACAGTAAGTTGAAATAATTCGAGTGGCTGTTAGAGTCCAATTTGGTTCCGAAAAAAGATTCCAGAAGAAATGACACCAATAACCGAGGTCTAAGAATTGCTTAACTATCCAATACTCGAGGAAAAAAATACAACTCTGAAATTTTTTGTTCGTTTTGAGATTTCAGTTTTGGCTCCATTTGCTATTTATTGAATAAGACGGTTTGTTGCAAAACTTCATTAAATTTTTGAAACATTCGGATAGTTAAAGTTTTGAAAAATCGAATTTTAATTTTTAAAAAAACTTTTTTTTGCTTTAAAAAAAATCAAAAATATGCACTTTATTCGCAAAATTTTTAGTTGGAAGTCTAGAAGTTTTTTTTAGAAAAAGTTGGATTTTCGAGAGGAATCTTTAAAAAAACCAATTGAAACGTCATGAAAAGAACATTTTCTGGGATAAATGCGTTACGCGGGAAAAAACGAAACTGCTAAAATCAAACACATTTTTCATTCGCAATCTAATGCTAATTTTTCTGAAAAACATGTCCGTAAAAAATACTTTGTTTTGAAAGAATAAATAGTTTTTAGGTATAATCTTTTTTTTAATTTCATTGATACGAACCAGCTGCTCCCATCGAAAAACGAAAACGAAAATTGCTATTAAAAACCTGTTAAAACATGTACATGTCTTCCAAAAAGCCCTCTAAATTTTGTTTTTGAACACCTTCAATATATTTTATTTTTACGTTTTTCGAATATTTACATGTTTACATATAAGTCTTCCCAAGCTGAAGTCAAAATTTCACTGAAATTCTTATTTTTTGTCAATAAATTTATTCCACACTCAGTTAATTATTTAATTTTTTAAAATACATAATTACACAATGAAACTTGAAACAGTAGGAATTCGAAAATAACAATAACAAGAATAATATTTTTTTTTGCAATAACTTTTCCAATGCCTAATAATTATTCAGACACAACTTGCTTCTTTTTTTACAAAAACAAAAAGAAGAAAAATTGAAAAATTAAATGAGCAGTTCCCTACAATAAAAACGACAACATTAGCAATCGAAAACCAAATTTACTCACAAATTTTGTTGGAACGTGAAAATGATCTCAAAAAAATTAGTATTTTGTTATTAATGTTAATCTTATATTTAAAATGTTAAATTCTTATTTTTTTCGTAAAGTTCCGTTGTTTGATTGCCTTAAGCTGAGATTTGTTGTTATTATAATTGCGCAAATTAGTAATTACCATAACTGCGCATGTAGAATAAAGAACAAAAAACGTCCTGCTGATTTTACTTTTTCTCATTGCTGCAATATTTACAAAATATAGAAAAATAGATAAATATCCATAGACCCCTCGAATAATAAAAATAATCGTCGGTCCTAGACGATCACTCGCTGCGCAGTCTTCTTCTTCCAACATTGGGATTATTGAAAAATCTTCCAATCACTGAAAAAAATTAATTCTAACTGAAATTTCATTTTGAAAAAAGAGAATTTTGCAAAAATGTTTATTGAAACACACGGTCGGTAAATGGAATCATGTGATTTTTGCTCTCAAGCTGAATAACAACAACTAAATTGAAGGCTGCAAAACGGACGTTTTTGATTACTTCCTCAGGAAATGGTTTTTTAAAATTTGAATTTCATTTCTGTAATTTGAACTATGGACTAAGTAGAAGAGTAAGAAATTTCTGCAGGTTTGGAAAATGCCTGAAACATTAAATTATTTTTTAAACATGTGTTTTCCATTTTTCTATTTGTTAATCAAGATCTGAAACGTTAAATTTGAAAAAAAAACTTTTCGACATTTTTGTAATTTTTTTTTACTTCTTTAAGTTGTGTAATAGTTTTGTAAGAGTAACTTTTCGATTATTTTTGTCTTTACCTGTTTTTGTTACGGAGCGGAATAACAATAGGTACAATACATTTAAAGAGGGCATTTTTGTAAATTTTCACAACATTTGAAAAAGGAAAAAAGGCTGTTTCGAAGTTTGTATTTTTTTCTTAGCTTTACTGCCGCATATTTTTTTTTGGTTGTTTGCCTGAAACGTTTACTATTTTGAAAGTAGGCCAAAGTTTTCAACCGTTTTTAATTTTAAAATGTCTTGAAACAAAAAAAAATGAAATTGGTGGTAGTTACAGTAACCTAATGGAATTTTTCTCTTACATAAATAAGCTCATGCGCGAATTACTCGCTTGTTTTTTTTTTTAAATTAATTTTCTGAAAAAAATATCAACAGTTGTTGAAATTCTCCCATTTTTTACTTGAACATTTTGACTACTGTAATCATGTGTAATCATGTGATATTTGTTCTCAAGCCGAATAACAAAATACCAGACGAAAATGTGTAAAGAAGAGATTTTCGCAAATTTTCACAAAATTTTCGCAAATTTTCACAAGAAAAATGTTGTTTTGAAGTTTGTATTTTTTTGTTTATAAACAGATTGGATAAGTGCCTCACTTGGTCTTTAAAGAACTGTAAATTGCCCGTGTCTGTTGTTTTAGTAATTGCCTGAAACATAACAACATATTCGCTTTATTTTTTTTTTTTTTCTGAAAAAAATCAAGATTGCAACTGAAATATGTAGGCTGATGAAAGAAGGTCCAAAAAAGAACGAAAGAAAGAAGGCCCAAAATTGAACAGCCGAGTGTTTTCAACCTTTTCAAAAAAAAAATTGAATTTAACGATTGTAACAGTACCCACCGGGTTTATTATAGTGACAAAATGGAATTTTTTGCTTTTAAAAACTCATTCGGGGGTGAATTCCCTCGCTTCAGTCTGCGGCCGGAAACGGGGCCTTCGGCCGCTTGCTTAGGTGGTCAAAGGCCGCAACGAGGCCTCACCTTAGGCCGCCTAATCTAACGGCCTACGGCCGCAACGACATGCTTTTTTCGGCCGAACACCGTGCAAATTCAGTGGGTTTTTTTAAAATACCAGGATAAAATCAAGCGCGACGCAAATCCCTCGCAACTAGGGCGAAGCTCTCCACCGCGTAGAAAATTTCTCAAAAAAAATTTCTTAAAAACAAAGTTTGAAATTAGAGTTGGGACTTGAAACCTAAATTGTAGTTTAGCAGGTCAAGGTTGCCTAATTAACCAAATTAATAAAAAAACTGCAACATAAAATTAACTTTTCTTAAATCTTTTTTTCCAAACCCAACATATTAGCTTTTGTGTTTTCTTATGTTTGTAAAAAAGCAAAGATTTGTTGAAAGTCTTTCTTTCAAAATTTTGTCTTTAATTGAAAAAAATTTTTTTTTTTTGAAAAACCTATAAACGGTGAAAAATTTACCTTATTTCCAAAAGATTAATAAAGTGTAGTAGGCCAAAGTTATCCAATATAGCATAAAATTGCAACAACAAACCAAATTTTCTCAAATCTTTTTTATTTTTTTTTATCCAATTTAATAAACACAAACAAATAGCTTTTCTGTTTTTTTTGTTGTTGTTTAAGTTGGTAAAAAACAGAGGTATGATGGAATTCTTTCATTCACATAAAAAAAATTTAGTTTCCAATCGAAAATATTTTTTTGAAAATCGAAAATTATGAAAGAATGTTCACTGAAACACGGGAATAACTAATAAACGCCGTTGTCGTGATTGTAATCACGTGATTTTTGTTCTCAAGCGGAATAACAACAGGTTAATTGCTGAGCAAACGGGTGCAAAGAGGATATTTCTGCAGCTTTCAACAAGGAAATCATAAAACTTTTGCTTTAAACTTGACTAGTTTTGTTTAAGTTTATATTAATTTTGATTTTTTTCATCATTGAACCACCAAGGTTCATATCTGGCCTTTCGGTAATAGTCTGAAACATGAAAAAAAATTTGTTTAACCGCTATTCAATTTACACACGTGGAATAGCCAAATAATTTTACAATCGTTCAAACTTTTTTAGAATTAAAATTTGAATTGGCACGTGAGAAAACGGTGTTTTGGCTAAAAAGTTTTGACTTGTGATTAGTAAGTGGCAAAAATGAAAAGAATAACTTTCAAATGAGTTACTTGAAAATAAGTTCTACAGAGTTTGCGGGCTGGGCCTTCATAACAAATTTGCAATACCAGTGCTCTAGCTCATTACTTAACAATGTTGTACTAAAAACATTTTTCGGCTTACTTATTGTGTAAAATAAAATGCTGGTAATCAAGTGAAACATCAAACTCACTTTATCATAGAAAACTGTTTAGTAGGACAGTTCGGCGCCATTCGCGTGGGAAAATTTCTCCGATTCAGGAATGTAAGTTAGAATAAGTCTGCGCTTTCATTGTCTCATATAAGATGAAAAAAATCTCTTTCTCTTGATTATTACAAACATCCGCAGCCTGCTTAACTAAGCGACCGAAGACCGCGTTTTGTTACGGCCGCAGGTCGCAAGCCGTGCCGTAGCGAGGGCGTGTGCCGAAGGGAACCGCACCCAATTTGTACTTTTAAATGATGGTTACAAATTTAATAAATAGTAGTCATGCGCGGAAGAAAATGGAACTGCTGGGTGTCTGATTGAGGAGTAACAAAAATTATGACAAAGAATAATGAAAACGGCAAAAGTTGCCGTTTTTTTCAAAACTAAATTTAAAGTTTAAAAATTTAAATACCAACCTAAGTATGTTTCACTGTTATTTGCTGTTTTTTGGCCTAGGTAGCGGTTGGTCTTTCTCAGTTGCTGTAGTTATTACCAAATTGCTACAAACGAGATCACTTAAGAACCAAAAAATTATTAATTTAAAATTTGCTAGGGGTAGTAACGAAGAGCCTTTAGAAATAACTTCCTTGAAGTTTATCATTATCACATTTTAAATTTACCACTTTTATGGCTCGTTTTTTGAACGCAAAGATCGTGTAAATTTTAATGCAAGTAATGCTCCAATTATTTGCGAAACTTGCTTGAAAAATGGTTTCTAAATCAGAATTTTCCGTTGCCTGGCACAAAAAATCAAAGATTGTTTAAATGCTTCAAAATTGTCATCAACGAAAAATTATACTCCAACATCGCCGAATGACCGAATCGGCAAAATCGTCTGATTGAATTTTTGGTAATTTATTGAAACACTGGTAAATACTTCAAATCAAAAATTCTAGTTTTTCATAAGAAAAGCTCCACTTTGACTGTAAAATTTAAAAAAAAAATGTCTTTGAGCTTTCCGTGCAATACAAATTGAACAATTCGAATTGCTAAAATCTAAAAACACACAGTTCCATTTTTTTAAATAATTTTTTTTGCTTCCAGGTTACGATAGGTTCCTCCATGCAAAAGCGAGCTGGTCGAATTCTACGCAATGTTTTAAATCCAATTTATAAAATTGCAACATTGCGCATGACAAAAATCAATCGATAATGGATTTTAAAAGTTATCTTATCATTAGTGATGATGATTTCCTCGTTAGAATGGCGGGATACATTGGGGAAAAGATGTCCCACGAAATTTTAGAAATATTTCGAAACACTGAAACGATTTGTTTTTCATATCTGTTAGAAAAATGTTGCATTTCTATCAAAATGTAAGCACACTTGTCTGTTCAATAAAATAAAACTTGTTCTCTTGTTAAGAATAGTGACTTTCATCATTCTTGGAACTGTTGGATGTAAATCGAATAAACATTTATTACGCCCGAAAGAAAATGGAATTGCTGTGTTTATGATTGAGTGGGAAATAAATGTAACAAACAGCAATAAAAACGGGCAAAAATCTTTAAATCAAAGGTTTCAGGTTATAAATTTCGAAAAGAATTGAATAGAAATAATGATTTCAAAACCTAAATTTTGCGATATAAAATGTGAAAAATAATTATTGTTGTCGAAGTGGAGGACAGAACAAACTTGTCATTTAAAACTTTCGTTGTTTAATTTTTGTGTCTTTTCGCTGTATAAACAGTTTAAAAAGCTAAGAAAAATGGCTGAAGAGTGAATCTACAGAGACCTGCCATAAATTTTATATAAAAAAGTTTTACAATTAAATTTTGCAAAACTCCTATATTTCCTTTAACGTTGTATACCGTTTAAATTAACATTTTGTCGCCGCTACTTTGGTCAACTAGGCTCTTAGCGCTGTGCAAATGTCACCAGACGCAAATTTGCGTACGAAAATGCTGTGTTTTAGGATACGTACACAATACTGCGTCAGGGTTACAATAGCGAATCGGGCAAGAAGTATAATTGGCGGAGACTGGAGAGTTTAATCCAAAATATTGTCTTTTTCAAAATGTTTCGAATAAGCCACAAGACTGAAACATTGAACCTTCTTATACTGCAAATGGTTCAAAAAATCTTTCATAGAAATGAAAGTAAAATGAAATAAAATTTCTTTTCTGAGTAATATTTTGTCACGCAAGAAAACTTTTCTTGTCCAACTTGCATATTTTAGAATTTTTATCTAGTTTATCACAATTCCTTTAAAATCCAAAGAGCTTTAAAAATTATGAAATTTAATGATGAAACTGATGACATACTTTATAAAAAAAATAGTTCTCAAAACGCACTTAAATTGGTATGACTCTTATTATTAAGTACATTGATAGTAGTTGAAGTGTGATTCTCTATTACAGAGTTATCAAAACGTAGGTGTCACTTGAGATAATTCGGATCACATGGAAATTGAAATTAGACGTGCGAATCGAAAAAATTAGCGGTTGAAATGAAAATAAACTGCGTAGCGGTCTGAAATTTTTTTTCAAGTTTTTTTGTAATTGTCAAATTGTGAGAAACGTTCAAAAGAACAAAAAAACGCAATTTAGTCTTTTACACATTGAGAAAATATAAAATCTGTGATTGTTTTGTAGTATTCTCCAAAGATCTGAAAACGATAAAAAAATATGAAGGTAATTCTGTTTTTTAAATATTTTAAACCAACTTCTGGCGAACATACTGTTGGCCAGAAGTTGGTGGAAAACAAAATCGTCGAAAGACAAAAAAATTTTTTTATTAAAATTTTGTCCAATAAAATGTGCCCAGTTTTTAGTTGTTCGATATAAAAAATTCTAATGTGTAAATAAAAACTCACTAAAAGTTTCATGTAAAAAAAATTTCAGTAAAATAAAAAAAAACTTCTGTGAATGTTTCATTTCATTGTGACGTTTTCGTTATTCTAAGCTATGTGTTAGGTAACAGACACTGCTCCGATCAATTTGAAAACCAACTGTTTCAAAGTTTTTGTTGTTGTTCAAGGAACTTTTAATAAAAAAATTTTGTTAATTCATGTTTAACAAATTCTAATTTTTTTTTTTTTGAAAGAAAAGTTTCAATAATTTTCAAAAAGTGGGCAAAATTCAAAGAACACTAATTTAATAAGGAACCCCTGAAATAGATGTGAATTCGATTTTCCAGGTTAGCCAGTTGATTCAGTTCATGAATAGCTCAGAATGTCTATGCATATTTTCGTAACAAGAAGGCAATTTCAATTTTTAACAAACTTCAACAAAAAAAGAGAATGATATTCTGAATTCTTTAAAAAAAATTGATCCAAAAACCATTTTTATGTTTAACAAAGAATCAAGCCGTCTTTCTCGTTGCCCGATCTTTTAAAAAAAGACCATATAGTTTTTTAAATGATTTTAAATTATGCTTTAAAATTATATTTTGTTTATTGTTGATCTTTTCCAAGTTTCTTGTTTTTGTTTTCTTTTCGTTTTAGTCATATGAGGAAAAAGATGAATAAGCGACTTTAGAATTCGACGAGGTGATTTATTTGAAAAAAACCTTTGATGGAAAGTTTCAAAATTTCAGACAATAGGAAACAAATAAAAACAGTAAGATATTGATTTTTATTATCTGGGTTAACAATTCTTGGAGAAAGACGCGAATTATTAAGTTAAATTTCTCGGCCCTCCTAATCGCAGTGCCTGTAAAAAACGCTTTTCAAAAGACACGAAAAAATATTTCCTGGTTTGTAAGTTAATTAGATGTTTCAAAATTTTCATATTCTTATGTAGTTAACTGCAGTTTAATGTAGCGAGCTTATTTGACGCTTAAAATTTGAACAAAAAGTCGATTCTCTAAGAAAAAAAGTAACTTGTCCTGGGTGGCTTTCATTAATACCCCGTATATCCTGGGCTAGAAATAACCCTCTCACGCTGCATGTTTCAATCTATTTTCAGTTAAAAAAAAGAAAGTTGTGTACCTGCAAAACAAAAAAAAGACAAAGCAAACTTCAGGTTTAATTTAAACTCGTGACTGCAAAACCAGTAATTTATGAAACCGCTAGAATTTTCCAAGGTTGCAGGGGTGATTAGTAATAATTGAAGTCTGGCAAGTACAAATGAGTGACGGCTTCGAAGGACAGAATATTCAGAAAATTTCCGCTTGGCTTACGCTATCAGAAGAAGAGTTTGGTTTCATACTTCACACAAGCGGAAGTTGACGGAAGTTTAAAAATCAAAAATTCAAAAGTTTGTAAGAAAAATCGAGTGGAAAGTGTGAGTGTGTGAGTGTGTGAGTGTGTGAGTGTGTGAGTGTATGAGTGTGTGAGTGTGTGAGTGTGTGAGTGTGTGAGTGTGTGAGTGTGTGAGTGTGTGAGTGTGTGAGTGTGTGAGTGTGTGAGTGTGTGAGTGTGTGAGTGTGTGAGTGTGTGAGTGTGTGAGTGTGTGAGTGTGTGAGTGTGTGAGTGTGTGAGTGTGTGAGTGTGTGAGTGTGTGAGTGTGTGAGTGTGTGAGTGTGTGAGTGTGTGAGTGTCTGTATGCATGGTTTGAAAGTTAAAACCTCAAAAAGATTATAAAACATTTTTTCACTGCACTCTGGCACTAATTATCTTTTGTTGTTGTAAGTGTGAAGTGGTTTGTGATAATGACTTCACCTCCTGGCATCGGATAAACAGCCTAAAAAAATTGAATTTTTATTGAAAATCCATTCAAACCATAGTTTTCTTCGAACGGAATGGCTGAAAATCATAACCCATTAGAAATTCAAAGCAGAGTACAAAGTATTCATGGAACTGTCGATTGAAAGAAAAGTTTGAGAATCGACTGTGGTAAATACGGAAAAAATTACAAAGCAGAAGTTGACAAGCTCAGTTGAACAAATACAGATTCCGAGATAGGAAGCGGTTCGGTCGGATTTTCTCGATATGTTGACAAAAATTGAAAGGTTTTTTTTATAAATTGATTTTTTTTTTATTTTTTTATAAATTGATTTGATTTCAAACTAAAATATTACATTTTATTGTAACCGAGTTTGTGGTAATTTTGCACAAGACAGTCTCGTATATTTACAAAACCAAAGGTTCGAATAACTATACTGAAATATAGTAAAAAGTTAAACAAATGTTCAAAATATTTCGACTCACGCTTGGTTTCTTCTTTTTCATTGTTAATTTACAAAAAACCAAGAAATAAGCAACGATTATACTTGACTAGTCAAGCCCGGAAGGTGGTCCCAAGAAGTGTTTATTCTGTGAAAAGTTTTCAGGGGCAAAAATTTTATTGGGCAAATAGTGGTTTACCGGTCCATTTCCCAACTCGTGAAAGGCCCCTTTAGGGAAAAGCGTCCCTTTGTTACATTATTGGTTTACCCGTCGTAAGACCAATTTACTAAATGCAAGTCATAAGTGAAAACTTCCATGTGGTGAACTTCCCGAGTAAAAAATCCCGCTGGAAGAATTTTATCGCCTCGTCTTATATAGGGGTTTACCAGGCATTCACGCAATAACCCCAGAGGTTATTGCGTGGATGCCTGGTGTGCTTCTAAATAAAATGAGGGGATAATACAAAATTTGCCAAAATTCTAGTTATCAACAAAATTTGCTGGTTTAACTTCTAAAATGCTTAATATTGTGTGAGCTATTCATGGTAAAGTTTTCAGCTTCAAAACTACAATAACAGCCAAAAAGCAAAAAAACTACAATAACAGCCAAAAAGCAAAAAAACTACAATAACAGCCAAAAACAAAAAAACCACAAAAAACAGCCAAAAAGCAAAAAAAAACAATAAAATTGATTATCAACCGTCGTTTTGAAGTAAAAAGAGGAATTCGTAAAAATGGCCCGAGATATTTAGCTATTCTATGCATACAAAAACTATTGAGGAGTTGGCTGCTCAGGTTTCCCAGAAATTTTTTTCCCAATTTTTTTCTCCAAGCATGGCCCACCTTCGTATTGCGAAATCTACACATCCTACCCTTCTCAGATTGACTTATTTGATAGAACCCCTTGAATTGAAACTGCAAACACCGTTGCAAATTTTTTCCTTACTTATGAACAGGGCTCTGTTTTTTTTTTCGAAAGTTCGCTGAAAAACGTTTCAAAAATGTATATAAAATTTAAACGTGATTTTCGACATGTTGTAAGGGAGCTGAATGCCTTTCCCATGGTCGATGACCCGGCTGTTACAACGCTCATCAGATGATCGCTTGCCCACGCCCCTGACCACTATATAAGAAGACGGAGCGACACAACGAGGCCCGACGGATGGATTCCTTATGATTCACCAATAAACATTCTTCGCGTATTTACTATGTCGCTGTTTTAGGAAAAAGTCTTAGATAATTGAGTTCTATCACTAAACAAAAAATCGAAGCAAACGGATTTACAAAGCGCGGCAAAATAAGCCCCGCCCACTTTTGCCATTCGTCGTAGGGAAAAGCCACGAAGTTCGGCGTTGGTAGAACCTTGGTAGAATCAAAAACCTTTGGCGTTGGTAGAAGACCTATTGATTGTAAAACAGAATACTGAATTGGAAACGTTCCCCATCAGTTTCAAAATTGTTATGGATGTTTAACTCATATTTAATCATTGGTATTTGAAAGACTCAAGTGAAGAGAAAAAGAATAATCGAAGTGTACGGCAAAAGTGGATTTCGCAGACAATTTATTATTCGTTGTGAGACCAAATGTACCCATTTTCCGATTTCATTGCCTCTTTTTAGGAAGCACACAATAATTGTTGTTCAAACTACACTAAAATTAACCATAAAATCGCAGCATCACGAATATAATGATTTTTTAAAGGACAATAAAATTAACCACACATCGTAAAAAAAAATTCTTTTCTCAAAATAGCAGTTTTCGCAGATCACAAACCACCCAAACCCCAATCAATCACTATTCTTTGTATTTCAAAGCGCCGTGCTGATATCTGATTGGAAACAAATTAGCACGCTTTACCCCAGCCTAACTTCCTCATTTTCTTCTACGTAACCAATTCCACTCCGTAATTTGTTTCACGAAAAAGCGTACAACTAGAACCAAAAGTCAACAGCTGCTTCAGAAATCGGCAAATCTAGTTTCACTTCGCTTAGCATAAACATTTTTGTCATCATTTGTAATTTCGAAAAATGAAGAAATCTTGCTAAAGTTTATATTTTTCAAATTACAGAATTTTTCGATGTTTGTAAAAAGCAAAATGTGATTTATATGTATTTGTGCTGTATGATATATTTTATTTCCGGCCCAAAATTGTATAGCAATAATTGTGCATTAATACAAAAAAAAGAAATTTCATAAATTTCACAAATTTCATATTATTTAGTGAAATAAAAAGTTCTGTGATGAAAATTTCACCACAGAACTTTTTTAATGTTTTGCAAACATAGGAGTTTCCCCCGAAAAACATACAAAACGAGAATTTCCAATTTTTTGTGACTTTGAATTACAATTAAGAACAAAGAAACAACAAAAAGTATGATTACAAATAATTACTTTTTATTAGTGCAATCAATGCTAGATTGTTGAACAAAATCAATCAAACAAGACGTAAAACAGGGAAAACATTTTTCAAATATTCGCCAAAACAAAACAAGCTGTACTTCTGTCACTGAAAGCGATGCTCGAGTCTTCTGAAATTCGACCTGAAAAACATTTTTTAAAAATTTGGTTTATTTTGGTGTTTCGTCTATTTTCTTAATTTGCCCGTGATAAAACAATTTTAATGAACTCAAAAAGATGAAAAATTCATTTCTTCCGTTGTTCACATCGATAACAATATGAATAAGTGACACAAATCACAACGTAATTGTTTGTCATTTTCTTGTTTTCTCATTGTTATTGTTATTCAAATATATAGTACTTTCAAATGTTTAACAACTTTCGTAGGGGAGTCAAATTTGAGTTAGAAAACAATAAATCTTTGTATTCGCCCAGGAAGTTTTGGAAAAATATTTAAGATTGAACAATTTTTTGTTTTTAAAAGTTTTGTAAAATTTCAGTGAACTTGTTAAGTTTACAACAAAATTTAAGCTTTTTTCGATTTTTGTAGGGAAAGATTTTGTTTGTTTCAAAAATTTATTTCAGAAGCACAAAAATTTATTTCAGAAGCACTGTTTTGTGAAAATTCAATTAAAATTGATTTTAAAATTTACAGACAAATTTAAAACGATCATTAATGTAGTTTTTTTTGGGATTTTTGTAAAACAAAATTTAGAAGTTTATATATATGTTGAGAAATTCGCAAACTTTTTTAACAAGTTTTTATTGGACTAGCCTATATGTATTTCCCAAAAATTTGAAGAAAAAAAACGGAGCACTTTTTTGCTAATAAAATTTTCATTCGAATAAATACGATTGAAACAAAAAAAAAACAAGAAACAATTATACATTTTAGTGCAAAACTAAAAAAAGCTGAAGTTACGCGATTTACAAAAAGAACATTTTTTCCATTGTTTTTCCTTTTTTCAAAAGTTCACATTAATAAAATTATAAACATATAAGTTACACAAAACACATTTTTAATAATTGCTTACCATTTTTTTTATTATTTCTGCTTATTCTTATTTTTCCTACTTATAGTACTTTCTAATTTTTCATCTTCCTTAGATTAGTCGAATTTAAGTTAGAAAATAAAAAATATTTCCTCTACGCTTGGAAATTAAATTTTTTTACTTGTTTCTTATTCTTCAACCAAAAAAAGAACAAAAACATTTCATTCAAACCCAAAAAAAATTGGATACAAATGTCTTCTTCTAACAAAATGGGAAATTCAAAAATGTATAGAACTTTAAAACATGCTTGTTTTTACTTGTATTTTTTTTAACTTGAGTCGTTTCCGAACATCATGAAATGAATAATTAAAAAGTCAGTCTCCTTAAAAGCAACTTTAAAGTTTTAAAAGTTTGTTTTAAAAAAACACAAAAAAAATTTTAACATATTTTTTTGACTGTTTCATCTTTCCGTTTTTCAGATGGTCGGTCATTCCATTTAATTGACGTTCGATTTCCATTGTTTTAAAAGGTTAAAATTTACCTAAAACCAATTTTTGCCCATTTTCAGATGTTCATGTTGATTTTTAAGTGGTCAGTAAGTTTTGTGGTTCTCCTTCTCGATCTACGCCTTCTGATTTTAATTCTTTCCTTCAAAGAACAAAAAATGTTGTTTGGTCTTCTTCAGTTTCTCGTAATTAATGATTGCCTGGGGAGTAGTGTGATGTTTTGGCATGATATTCCCAGTTACTTTCTAGGAGAATCGATTTTTCAATATGGTACTTTTTATTACTTTGAATTTCCAAAAATCATTTTTAATTGGAAACATTGCTATTTTCCATGCATTGAGAAAAAAATCACAAAAATGTTTCAAATTTTCCACTTAGCCTTGACATTTCATCGAATGTGATTTAAAAATCGCAAACTTTTATTATTTTGAAAATTTACGACTTTCATTAAGGTTTACTTTTAAGAATTTACAAACTTTTTTTTTTTTTTTTTTTTTTTGAAAAAAAAAAGTTGTTAACTGTTAAACAAAAACATTTCGTATTTAAACAGTAGCTGGTTCGGATCAGCCAAAGTGACCAAAAAACGTTTATTTTCAGTAGAAAAACACAAAATCTAATTATAAATTTGGCGGTATGTATTTATTTTTAAGAAAAAATGATTTTTTAGACAGACAACTGAAAGTGAAAAAAAAGTTTTGAAAATAGTGAATTCTCGTTTTTTTCCTGCTATTATTGAAAAAAAACGGTTAAATAAAGAACAAATTTGTTAATTTAAAACCTTTTTATACGAATTTTTTGACACTACAATTTTTTTTTAATTCATGAAAATGTTTCATAATATTTATTCAGCGGTGACATTGTTTTGTTTGTGATAGATATCCCGTTTGCAGTCCTGTAAATAAAATTTTTTTAAAAAAAAAAGTTTGTCGGCTTTCAATCAGTTTTCTTAAAATTTTTGTATATTATAATTTCAGCGATTTTCCTCCACCACATTGCCGTTGTTTTCTTATGCATTCAATTTTTCTACGGTGTTTTTATGCTTCCATTTTTCGTAGTTATCAACTGTTTCGCTGTGTATTTTCCTGTCTGGTATAATAATTGTAGATCAAAAATAACCTACTTTATTGTTCTTTTATTGTATATTACTTCAGCAGCCTTCACAGGTACGAAAAAAACAACCGAGGGAATTTTAAACTCATAGAATTTAATATTTTGGGGGTTATGAATTTAAGAAGTCAAAAATTTAAAAAAATTCTAGTAGTTTTGGGAGATTTTTGATAATCAAACAATAAAATCAGAAAATTAAGTATGCGTTTTTTCGTCGTTATTAAATTTCAATCATATGAAGGTTTTGAATTTTTAACTCAATTTCATAAAGATTATAACTTAAATTTAGGTGAAAATGCGGTTTCAGAGAACCTTAAGTCAGCCGCGATTAAACGACGCCGTGACGTCACTTACTGTTTGGCAGGCAGCCAAAAAGAGAAAAGCACCCAAGCCAAAAACCGTATTTCCGCATAATTTTAATCATAATTCTTTGTGCAGTAAAGTTCCTAAATGCATAAACTACCTTACATTGAATTTTGAGAGGGAGGAAAAATCCTTAGGTTGAGAAAAATTCACTTAAAGTTAGTAACAGCGTCACAAATTTCATTAATTTATTTCTCAACCTGTATATTTTTTCCAATTCTCAAAATACAAACCCAGGGTTTTTCAAAATTGTTCTATCTAAATGTGCAAAAAAATTTGTTTAACTTTATGCGGAAATATGGTTTTCAGAGAATTCCAAATTGCGTTTCGGCGATTAACGGACTGCCCCGTTCCGTGTGACGTCATTTGTTTTTAGGACGCAGTAGCGGCCGTTCAGATGCTGTGTTCTACGAGAGAAATGAAACAAATAAAGAAAGCTGGCTATTTCAGGCTGATTGAGTAATTAAAATTCTTTGAAACATGTAATTTAAAAAAAAGAAAAAAGTTGTATTTCATATAAGCACTTTATATATTTTGAAATTTCATGGAATTAAACTTCTCAAGCACGAATAGAAAATAAAATATTTTGCAAATTTAAACCGTGTATTTTATTATAGAAAATTTTCTCTCTTTTTATGGCGCATCCAAAAAATTTGAATTGTTATTTCAATGTTTATGTTTCCAGATTTATTGTTTTCTCTCATAATGTTTTCTCTCATAGATCGATAGTGGGCAACTTTTGACACCTTTTGACACATTTTGAGCAACTTTTCACATTTACTCATATTTCTTTAAATTTTTAAGTAACCCATATCGTATCCGAAGCAATGTCGAAGATAAGCAAAATCATTGAAACGTTTTGGTGAATTTTGAATACTTCATATTTCCCCTGGAAAAAGAATGATTACAAATTAAAATAAAACATAAAAAAGAAAAAATAAAGATAAGGAATAACAAGAAAAAACTGTAAATATAATTATGATTACAAAAAAATAAGAAAAGTTTAAAATGTTTAAGATCTTTTTAATTCTGAAGGTTTTTGTTTACAAACATCGCCCTTCTTGTTATCTCCCATTGAACGCAGAATCCGAACGGCCGCGGCGGCGTTCTAAAAACAAATGACGTCACACGGAACGGGGCAGTCCTTTAATCGCCAGAACCGCAATTTGAAAGGCTCAGAAAACCATATTTCCGCATAAAGTTAAACAAATCTTTTTGCACAATTAGATAGAACAATTTTAGAAAAACCTGGGTTTGAATTTTGAGAGTTGGAAAAAATATACAGGTTAAGAAATAAATTAATAAATTTTGTGACGTTGTGGTCAACTTTAAGTCAATTTTTCTCAGCCTAAGGATTTTTTCTCACTCTTAAAATCGAATCATAAGTAGCTTATGCATTCACAAACATAATTACGTTATGAATTCCTGTTAAAATTATGCGGAAATATGATTTTGGCGCTATTTCGGGGGCGCCCTTTTTCTGGCTGCTTGCCAGACAGCAACTGACGTCACAGCGCCGGTTCTTTAAACCACCCAGTGTGATTTTAAATAGGCTTAAAACCATAATTTTATCGAATTTTAAACACAATTCTTTGTGTAATGAAGTTAATGTATAAAACAACTGTGGTTGAATTTTAAGAATACGAAAAAAGACAGTGTCTGAGAAAACTTGGATTGAACATTGAGACAAAGTTTCAAACGTCAATGTTCTTGGAAAATCCCAAGAAATAAACAGCCTGGCCTATCTGGTGATAAAACACTCTCTGGTTCGAATCCGCCACCGTGACAAAACATTTTGTGATTGAAAGAAAATGACAAAATGGAAACGCAATTTTGTATAGAGTAGTTTGTTATTATAGAAAAAACTGAATGATTTCCATTTTATTGAAAAATCTTGATTGGAAAAAGATCGGGAAAAATCAAAAAAAAAAAAAAACATTATGTTCACAAAAACGTTTCAACGATTTTACTTATCTTCGACCGTAGAACCCGAACCAATTTTCCGTCCACCATCAAGTCCGTGCTAATAAGAACATCATTCTAAATTTTCCCCTCAAATTAAGATTTCGAAAACCTCATCATAGAAATCTTAGAGTCGTTACTGTTGCTTTTTCCTCCCTGAAATTTTCCAATATTGATCGGATGTTTCGAGCCCAGTACACGCCCATTAAGGTTCTAACCTAATAATCGAGTATCTAAGAGTAACCGAGAGTCATCTTTGCGGAGATGGGTGTATTTACAAAAATTTACAAAATGGACGCGTAATTTTGTATAGAGTAGTTATTCTAGAGTTTTCTCTAGAATAAATTTTCTTAAATTTAGATATCTTAGACTTTCCAGAACCGTAGAACACGCACATTCTCATGCAGGTTTCAGGAATTTACACCATCGTGTCACCTTTGTGACCACCGCCTTGGCCTCCCGGAAATATTTCCAAGCTGATCGGATGTTTTGAGGCCAAAACCTGCCCCTTAAAATTTCAAGCATGTGCCTTTAATGTAGAATAGCATATGCCTTTGTGCCTTGTGCCATCGCTTTTCTTGTTATCTTCATTGGAACCCAGCATCTGAACGGCCGCGGCGGCGTCATAAAAACAAGTGACGTCACAGGGAACGGGGCAGTCCTTTAAACGCCCGAAACGCAATTTGAAATTCTCTGAAAACCATATTTCCGCATAAAGTTAAACAAATCTTTTTGCACAATTAGATAGAACAATTTTATGAAAACCTGGGTTTGAATTTTGAGAGTTGGAAAAAATACACAGACAGAGAAATAATTTAAAGAAGTTTGTGACATTGTGGTCAACCTAAAGTTCCTTTTTCTCAGCCGAATGATTTTTTCTCACTCTTAAAATTAAATCATAAGTAGCTTATGTATTTACAAACTTAATTACGAAAGGAATTTCTGTTAAAATTATGCGGAAATTTGATTTTAAAGCTATTTCGGGGGCGTCCTGCTCTTTCTGGCTGCCTGCCAGACAGAAACTGACTTCAAGGCGCAGTCCTTTAAAACGCCCAGTGCGATTTTAAATAGCCCCCAAAACCAAATTTCTGAATAATTTTAAGCGAAACTCTTTGTGTAAATATATTATTTTAACGTGTTTGAATTTAGAGAGTTAGAAAAAATACAGTGGTTGAGAAAACTTGGACTGAAAATTTCGACAAAGTTTCAAACGTCAAATTACTTCAAAAAATTCTAAGAAGCAAAAAGCCACAGTTGGCATGTGACAAAAAATTGTGATTGAAAAAAAATATTAGAATTGTTATTTCAATGTTTTTGTTTCAAGATTGATTGTTCTCTCTCATAAAGTTTTTGATTGAAAGTGATTCTCGTCCTAATTGTGGCAAACTTCATCCCACCTGAATTTCAACAAGTCTCAGTTTTGAATGGGCCGTACTCATCGCAAAAGGTTTTATGAAGAGCTGGGAAAAATACAAATTCAATTGCTATCAGTAGTTTCAGTTGTAAAATTCCACGAGTAATTTGTGTATTTTTTCAAACTTTTAAAATTCAATCTGAAATTTTTCATATATTTTGAAGCAACATCGAATTAAGGTTTTGACTTAACAGTAATTAAAATTCTTTCTTAAGTTAAGTTCCAAAATGAAAAAATACATCTTTGGTTCGATTTTAAGTGCGAAAAATCCAAAAAAGAAAGAAATTGAAAATTCAATTTTCAAGGCTGGTCCAAAACTTCAATCCAAATTTTCTCAAACACTGTATTTTCGCCCAATCTCAAAATTCAACCACTTTTGTTTCATTTGTTAAACAACATAATTACAAAAACAATTTGTTGAACATTGTTCCGAAATATGGTTTTGAGGACTATTTAAAATCACACTGGGTGGTTTAAAGGACTGCGCTGTGACGTCAGTTTCTGTCTGGCAGGCCGCCAGAAAAAGCAGGGCGCCCCCGAAAACGCGTCAAATTCATATTTCCGCATAATTTTAACACGAATTCTTTGCGTAATTAAGTTTGTAAATGCATAAGCTACTTATGATTCGATTTTAAGAGTGAGAAAAAATCCTTAGGCTGAGAAAAATTGACTTAAAGTTGGCCACAACGTCACAAATTTCATTAATTTATTTCTCAGCTCGTGTATTTTTTCCAACTCTCAAAATTCAAACCCAGGTTTTTATAAAATTGTTCTATCTAATTGTGCAAAAAGATTTGTTTAACTTTATGCGGAAATATGGTTTTCAGAGAATTTCAAATTGCGTTTCGGGCGTTTAAAGGACTGCCCCGTTCCCTGTGACGTCACTTGTTTTTAGGACGCCGCCGCGGCAGTTCAGATGCTGTGTTCAAAAAGAGAAAACAAGAAAAGTGATGTTTGCGAACGAAAAATTTAAGCATTTTAAAAAACCTGAAACATTTAAAAATATTACTTCAATACGCGCATCCGATGAAAGAAGATTTCGTTTCGCCTAGTGTTATATACACTGTATGTTTATTTTAATGCTTTTAAGGCACAAGTTTAGAACTATAACGTCCGATTTCTTTTGTCTAAGCATCTTATATCTATGGGAATTTTGAGGGAGAAAAAGCTAGACCGGAGGCCGGAGGTTAGGTATACGATTTTGATAAGTATTTCCATTTTTGCTTATTTTTAAGACACATTCGGCTCTTAGGATAATCGTTCTCGTGAGGTCAGTGATCTTTGCGTGAATGAAATGTAACATTTAAGTAGTTTAACTTTTAGCAATTTAAAAAAATTTCAATACCGAACCAGATATGTTTGGAGTTTTAAACGTAATTTCACTTGTTAAGAAGTCAAAACTTACATGAAATCACGGCTACACTTCTCCCAACCGAGTTATTTTACGCGCTTTTAATTTTTCAACACTTTATTGCCTCAGGTAAAATGGAGATGTAATGCTTATCGGGACAGTTCTTTAAACTTTTAGGTGTTTTGTTTTCAAGCGCTGTTTGAAATAATATAAGAAGTTTTTTGTGAAAACGTTGTTGCGTTAAGAAGTCTAAAACCGTTTACATTGTGAGCAGAGAAAACGTTTTAGACTGAAAAAAACATGGAATTTGAAAAAAAAAATTGGTATACATTTGGAAAGTATTATTTATTTCTTAGCCTGTGTGTTTTATCGTGCGCATACATGTTCGCCTACAAAGAAATCGACAATTTCAACAAAGAGAAAAATGAGTTTTACTTTTAGGGCAGCCGACAGTCCTTTAATAAACAACGTTGGAGGTCAACTAGTTGCCAGAAAATTATTTTTTCTGTTATTGTTTGCCTCAAGTTTTTGTTTTCGTTAGAGGAAACAAGGGAAAAAAGTAGATCAAAAACAATGGTATGTATATCTTGTCCCAGCTCTTCCATGAAGCTCCATGAAGTTACTAAACTAAACAATTCAGATGAGGAGAACGAAGGGAGGAGATCGAAACAGTGCCGTTTTTCCCAGGAATCTTCAAGCGCCTAGTAAACTATTCAAGTGACCTTAGAAAATAATTCGCTCCCCTTTAGTTATAGTGTGTTTCCGAAAAACGGCACAAAGGATCGTACATTAGGTCCCGCCGCGATTACTTATTTGTCTGCGCACTCCTCTTTTACTGTGCTATTTCGCATATTTTATTTCTACTCACATCAATGTTTCATATCGTCGGTGTTTAAAAAACAGCAAAAACGACGACGGCTCAAAAGTAACCGACCTTTGTTTGGAAACATACTATAAGGGAAAACCTTAATTCGATGTAGTTTCAGAGTGCATGAAATTTGTATGATTAAAATTTAAAAGTTTGAAAAAGAAAATAAATAGACTGACGTGAGATGTAAAGAAAATTTTACAAATTTATGCAATTTTTTTCAAAGTCCTTGTATTTTCAGCCTAACAGTTTTAGTTGAAAATCCTAAAAGTTAGACTACTGAAATCTTACATTCCAATTACGAATCTCCGCTTCCGGTCTACTAGTGATGCAAGAGCACTGGGTGGCTAAAGGATTCTCCTTTTCTAAATTGTTTCGTTTCGTTGCTTCATGACCACGAAACGATACCATTGTTTCAAATTTTCTTTCTTACTCATGTTATATTTTTATCGGAAATAAAAGGAAGTTAGCAATACAAGAAGAATAATTTTCTGGCACCCTGCAGACCTCCAGCGTTGTATATTAAAGGACTGCCCGGTGCCCTGAAAGTAAAACTCATTTTTCTCCGCTTCAGTATTTTTTCTTACTCTTAAAATGCAATCATAGGTAGTTTATGAATTAACAAATATTAACTTTACAAAGAACGTCGGTTAAAATTATGCGAAAATACGGTTTTAGGTGTTATTGCGGGACCACCCTGCTATTTCTGGCCGCCGCTGCCAGACAGCGAATGACGTCACGGCGCCGAACGGGGCAGTCCTTTAGACCACCCAGTGCGATTTTAAATAGCGCCCAAAACCATATTTCAGCAAAATTTTAAAAACAATTCTTTGTGTAATAAGGTTGATTAATATATTTAACAAATGTGGTTGAATTTTGAGAGTGGGAAAAAATACATTGTTTGAAAAAATTTGGATTGAAGTTTTTGACAAGGCTTGACAGTTTGATTTTCAATTTCTGTCTTTGTGGATTTTTTCTCATTCCTAAAATCGAAACATAGGTAGTCTATGAATTTAGGAAATCAACTGCATAAAGAATTCTGATAAAAATTTTGCGGAATAATGGTTTAGGGTTATTGCAAGGGCCGCCGCCGCTGCCGGCTGCCGGACTATGACGTCACGCGGGGCATAAAATTCTTATGGTTGGATTTTGAGAATGAGTAAAAATACACAAGCGGAGAAATGACTCATCGCAGGTTTCGAATTTGTTCTATTTTTATTGCCGTTTTTTTTCAGAATAGAAATTTTTGCTGTTTTAACCGAGATACCGAGAGACAGATAGACAGAGAAACTGATTCCGAATTGTCATTTTCATGCGGACGAACGTAAAAACGACGGTAAAAACAAAAGTCGGTAAAAACAAAAAAAAAACAAAAAAACAAAGGTAAAAACGTCTCAATCTCATGGGAAGAAGAGCTCATTCGCTCGTCCGTCTGGTATGTCCGTGTTCTCTTCCTAGGATACACCAATATCCGGAAGGATGTTTTTGTCACGGCAACGGCCCTTTACACTGTATGTTCTTTTTTTATAGTTTTTAGGACACATGTTTAGAATTCGAACGGCGGAGTTCTTGGAACAAGACAGGCAATCAATGCAAGAAAAGTAAAATCGTTGAAACATTTTCGTGAACATAATGTTTTTTTAAGTGCGCGAATAAAATCCTTTGTGAAACCATAGAGTTTTTCTTTAAAAAAAAACTACTCTATACAAAATTACGTTTTCCTTTTGTAAATTTTTGTAAATACACAAATTTCCGTTTTTTTTTTGCAGAGAGACGGGAACGAAGGCGGGAGACGCGATGGAACGAAGGTCGGCGAAAGCAACGAAGGAGACGGAACTAAGAGCTCAACTGATCCCTTGGGGCATATTCCAGCTACTACTCCTGGAATGTCTTTAAATCTTTAAGCGATTAGTAAACTATTCAAGCAACCTTGGAAAATAATTCGCCCCCCATAAAGTTAATTCAAAACCTTGAAAGATAATCAAAACTTATGTTTGGATTTTGAAAGTTTGAAAAAAAAATAAACAGACTGAGAAGTTTAATATTAGTTTATAGAAGTTTTAATATTTTTTTTAAATATTAGTTTATAGAAGTTTATAGCCTTGTTTAATATCGCACGGGGTGGTCTAAAGGACTGCCCCGTTCGGCGTGTTGACGTCACTTGTTTTCATGGCGGTACACTCACGATCTAACAAAAGTGTTCCTTTTGAAGGAAAAAGAACAATATGAATTAAAAGAAAACAAAATTAATGCATTAAAAAAATTTAATATTTGCATATATATTATAGAATAAATTATTCACCCTTTACTTTCATATTTGTCCTATAATGCAGTTTTGATATATAAACACTTGAATTTGTTTGAATAATGGTCCATATTTGTGTTAATTGCGGTTTCAGAAACCTTTACATGTTTTACCATACCTTTCAATTTTCGGTTACGGTAGACCGACCAAAGACCACACGCCAATTTGCGTACGCGGGAGATGATTTTTCAACTTTTTCAATTTTCGTTTTCCTGCCTCTATTTCTCTCTTCTTTTTACATTTTTTATTTAAAAAATGTATATAAAATATAAAGTAAATTAATTTTCTCTTGTTGAACCCCCTTTTCGTGTATTTTTCGGCTTTTAATCTCTATAAATCCTAGATTTCAGGTAAATGGCTTTGTGGAAGCTAACAAAAGAGGATAAGGAGAGGATAAAGTTATTATCCGAAGATGTGGATGAGGAGGGAAAGAAAAAGCTGGAGAAGACGGTGGAAAAGGAGAATTTGTCTTTCGAAGACATGAAAACCATCAAGGTTGGTTTTTTTCAAGTTTTGGTTATTTTAAAATTTAGCTTTTATGTAATACAGTATTAAAAGTATGTAACTGTCGATTTTTAGTCGAATTGTGTGGCTTTACACCGGGAAATTGCGTATTTTCGAGAATTTTGGTGCCAGCCGGGTGGTTTATGAATACTGTGGTTTTTGCGTATTTCATGGTTAAAGGACTGGTCTAGAATATTAATTTATTTTCTAAAATGATTAAAAGGATTTAATTTTTCGATTTCAGAGCGTTTTGCCGCCGAACGTGCCGGTTTTCGCCTTCTTCAACAAACTCACCGTGCACACCGACGCTGCGGGACCCGAATACAAGGCCTCCGCTGCTTTCAGGTACGGTAATTATCGATTTATTGATTGTTTCTTGTTGTCTACTTGCTTTCCCAACTGGCCGGCCCGATTTTCACCTATTTCACTGGGAAATTAACCAATTTGCACCTTTTTTTCGCTGCCGATCCAGCCGTTTCTGTCGGAAATACGGGTTGTTATGATGGAACGCCTATTTATTGATTCATTTATTGTATTTTTTTTCAATAAATTTTCAATTTTAGGGCGAAAACCGAACTTCTCCGCCGCAAACAAGAGAATATGGAGTACAAAAGGATGGTCCAGTCGGTGGATCCCGACCAGAAATACGGACAGGTTTGTGAATTTTATCGTTTTTTTTGTCTTTTCAGTTTAAAATGGTTCAAATATGATAAATTCTCTGATTTTCGTCAGAAAATCCGTTTTTTATGGGCATTTTACTGATTTCTTCGAGCCAGTCGGGTGTCTGGAGCCGGGGGCGATTTTTCGCCATTCTTGTTGCGAAAATAAGCCACAAACGCGAATTTTACCATTTTTTTTCTAGAAATTATATAAAACTGTGCGAGCAAAAGCCGGGAGTGTCGATAATTACCGTAAACTAAGGCGGGTCCCGCCGCGATGTGCAGAAATATTGAAATTTTGGCACATTTTGTGGCAAATTCTTCGAAAATTGGTTGGTTTTCGTTAGTTTTGACTTTCTTCATTGAAATTGATATAAACTTAGCCTTTTTGGTAGAAAAGTGGAATTTAGTCCTTTAAACCAGACCTTTAATCCAGAAATTACCAAGATTTCGCCTAGCACTGCTATTTTTCGTCAATTTTCTGTAATTTTTCCTAGCTTGAGGAAGCATTTATCGTTTTTTTCAATGTAGTCGTGGCTGAATTAATCCAAATAAATGCTTAAAATTCGAAATTTAACAGGTTTTTGGTAGTTTTTGCGGTCGATTGGAGCCAGCCGGCAGTAACTTTTTTGTGACACGGTCGAGGTTTTACTTATACTTAATAATATATTTTACTTAATAATATATTTAAATAAAAATTACCATCCTTTTCAGGTGAATCACATGGAAAACTTCGGAAACGAGCTGAAAACTGCGAACCGGCAGGTCATCTCCGTGTTCAACGTGCTCATCACGGTCGTCGGCTCCTTTTTCTTCGGATTTTCGGGTATTTACTTATTTTTTTATTTCGTTTATTAATTTGTGCTAATTGCACTATCGTGGTCGGCACGGGCCGGCCCGTTTGGCCCGTCTACCTTTTTCACACACGGGCCGGCCCAGGCCAGGGCTGGTAAATTTTCGGGCCGGCCCGGACCAACCCGGGCTCGGGCTCTATTTTGTAGGCCGCCCGTCTACCTTAGACCATCAAGCCAATTTGGTTTTTCATATACGTGTTCTCAAAAGATGGGCCGGCCCGGGAGATTTTTTTTAGACGCCCCGGCAGGCCGATTGTTTACTAACATATAAGTCAATATTAGTTGTACAAAAAGGAATGTCACCGACCGGGATCGAACCCTGGTTCTGTGGGTGGCAATCTGACTGGGTGGTCCAAGGTAATCGGGCCGAACGGGCTGACCGGGCCCGGGCCGAGCCGGGCCGACCAAAATTTTCCAACTGGCCCGACCCGGCCCTTAAGAACCCCGGTCGTGTGGGTGGCAAACTGGGTGGTTCAAGGGAAACGGGCCGAACGGCCGGCCCGACCAAATTTTTCCAAATAGCCCCGCCCGGACATTACTCTCTTCAGTTTTTTTTTTTTAAAATTATTAGAATTAACAAATAAATAAACTTTTTTTAAGGAATAACCTACGCGTACCCCCACCTGAACCTGGACCTCGCCACGCGCTTCCTCATCGGCCTCGTCCTCGGCACCATCGTCTTCTTCGCCGACCTCTACTTTGTCATCAAATCCATGGATGAGGTAGATTTTAGTTTTTTTTCTTTTTCTTTTCTTTTGGCTTTGCAAAAAGTTTTTAAAATTCGCAGGAAAACGTTGAATTTGTATTAAATTAGGCCTTTTTTCGCCGTTTTTAGACGTTTTTCGAATATAACATCAGGCTGTAAAGTATCTACTATTTATCACAATATTCGCTAAAATATTGTTGAAATTCGGTCGAAAATGGGGATTTTTGGTGATATCCCGTGACAGCCGGTTGGTTTGTAATTCGCCGGATAAGGCGTATTCTGCTGCTTTGTGACTTGTTTTTGGTATATTTTAAAACCAAATTAGCAGTAAAGTGGCCGTAGAAGGTAATCCTTGAAATTTTGCCTGCAAAATTTGCGAAAATTTGATTAAATTTATCCAGCAAGCATAATTTGGGTAAAATTTTGGTTTTAGTTCAAGAAAACGGGGGCTTTTCTGTTGCTTCGAGACGGCCCTAGCGCTGTGGCGGAGTTATCAACACCGTATCACCACTACTGAGACTACAGCGCAGTGGCGAGCTTCTTGCTAACGAAATGGCGGTAGTTAGGGCCACAGCTCTGTGACGGAGTGCGCAACACTACAGAGCATTGAGCAACAGCGCTTTGGTTCAAGGTCCAAGCCCACAGCGGCGACATCACTGTGGCGGAGTTAATTATTATGAACTTATTTATGAATCCCGCTATTATCATAACTATCAGTAGGGCCACAGCGCTGTGGTGTTTTCCACTCAAAATTACCCGCAGCAACACCATAGCAGCACTGTGCGAGCTTCTTATGCCTGGTTTGGCTGTGACGGAGTACTGAGAACCACTGTCTCTTTTAGGCTACGGCGTTGTAGTTTAACAATAAGGAAAAAACCTTAAAGTTCCTATTAAAAGGGCCACGGCGCTGTGGTGGACTCAACAGCACTGCTACTATTTAGCAACAGCGCTGTGGCTCAAATCCCAAGCCCACAGCTCGCCGCAGCACTACAGCACTAAAGTACAGCAGCACTACTAACGATAAAATCATAGCGCTTTTGCGATTGCGCTTCTTACTAACACAATTACGGTAGTTAGGGCCACATCGCTGTGTTGGAGTGCACACTGAGCGTTGAGCCACAGCGCTTTGGTTCAAGGTCCAAGTCCACAGCGGCGACATCACTGTGGCGGAGTTCTCAAAACCACTCAACCACTGTTATGGCCACAGCGCTGTGGCTAATCTCGTTACACGAGTCTATGACTATTGGTGCACTGCGCTATGGTGGGGCACTCAACACCATGTCTATATAGTCTATAACTTCACTAAAGGGACAAGCGCTGTGATGTAGTGGTGGCAGCATTGCATGGACCGCTGCAGTGATGTAGGGCCCGCAGCGCCTTAGATTACTCAACGCCATTGCGCTGGTTTTAGGCCACAAGGGCCACAACGCTGTGGCTAGCATCAAAATATCGTTCGCATCGAACATTGCCTTTTAAAACAAAAAAGTTTCTTTTTCAGGAGGAACCGGATGAGAAGAAGAACCCCTGCGCGCCGTCGCACAATCTCAATTTCAAGGAGGTGAAGAAACCCGCCTCCGTCGAACCGAAGAAGACGAAAAAGACGCCGGCGGAGAAGAAAAACGACTGAAAATGCCCATTTCCCACCTTTTTGTCCACTTTCTCTCAATTTGCTCACTTCCCACACCAATTGCGAAGCGCTTTATGTACATTTTGTGCCGATTTTTTGCTGTTGTTTAGGTGAAATAGAGACATTCCGTACCCACAGGCATAGTGCGAACTGTGATATCACTGTTATTAAATTATTCTGTGAAAATTTTTATTTGGTTGTGTGGAAGCGTTGGAAAAGGGGCGAAATAGACCTTCCAAGGGGTGGTTCAATGTGTGAGGGGGCGGGGACGGGTATTTGGGGAGCGCAGCGCTGCTCAACATCATTGACCGCGTGGCGAGGTGCCAGGTGGCGCGCGCTGGCCGTCGCACCCTGGTTCGGTCCCGCCGGCTGCAGTGACGATTACTCTTACCTACTAAGATCATCCATGATTCATTTACTCATACTGTCTGAGCTTCCTTTTTTTTTTAAAAAAGATTTTTTCTATAATCAATTAGAATGAGTATTTACTTGTTTCTTGCCGGTTTAACGCTGCAAATCACAAATCGTAATTTAAGTATGCTTTTCTTTTAAATACACCATTCAATCTTTATTTTATTTTATAATATTGTTTAGAAAGTTTGTCAGCCAGACTGACCGATTCAACCTTCAACACCGACAGCCGAGTACACGGCATTTTTCTCCTTAGGGCACGTCAGTGGCCTTTTCAGAATCGCATGCTAATCACGACTTGGCAAGCATTTTGCGCACAACCGTGGGTTGGAGCGGTGTTCGGAAAAATCATTTCAATTGGAATGGCACGATTTGCATACATACAATTTTCGATTTTAAAAGGCCCCTGACGGTCCCTTTGACATTTGCAAGAACTCCAGCTGTCAAAAACCCGGTTGGCCAACAGCCAGAACAAAGTTTTTTAGGTTGCCTTGGTCCCGCCACGAATAGATTGGTGAAGTGCCAAGGCAACGAAAATTGCAATGAATTCGCGAGATTTCAGCGCTTTTGGTCTATTTTCAATGAAAGGTCGTCGATTTTTCAGCAACCTTGATTTGTACTCATATTTAACCACTAACGATTTGGAATATTGAAGTGAAAATAAATTAAACTAGCCAAAAAAAACACTGTAAAAAGGAGTGTATAGACAATTAAACGATTTGCGGTGGGATGCAATGACCGCAGTCGTTAATAATTGGCAAAATCGTGTTCCGTTTTTCGGAAACAAACCATATCATGGCGGGACTCTTTGTCTAAACGCTAAAACGGGACGGAGATTGACAAACTTCCAGATCTGTTTTTGAAGCGACCCTAATAACCAATTGGATAGGCCGTGTAAAAGGAAGATCGTGCTAGACACAAAAAGATAAAAAGAGAGAGAGAGAGAGAGAGAGAGAGAGAGAGAGAGAATCCTAGAAAATATTACAAAAAATTGAAAACAAAAGAGCTCAGAGACGTTATGTTAAAACCACTGTGGGGTCTTACGCTGTATGCAAGTAAACCATCATCGCACCGGACGGGTCCGATCCCGGACCCCGCGGCCGGCGCGCGCGCACACCAACTGCGCCGCGCTGTCAACAAAGCTATTTCCGCGGCGGCGTCCTAAATACAACCTGGCGGCCGTTGTCGTTCCCAATAGGCGTTGCAAAAACGATTTCGAAAGGAAAATTGTGATCCAAACTCTTCGCATATAGTAATTTAGCTCACATAAAAACTGAAACCGTTCATTTGGCATAATTCGACACATATTGCTTGAAGGTTGAACAAAGTACCCGTTCCCTTGGCGTCGAAAGAGAGGTAGTTCGGTTGAAAAGTCGAGGGAACATGTTTTTCACGGAAGAACGAACACTATTACTGAAAATGAAGAGTGTCCACGCTTGAGGAAGGATGAAAATGTCGATTACGAAGGAACGAACGAGTTCAACGCGATGTTTGAAGTGATCGTCATCTTGGACATATTGGGCCAGGTAGAGACAAGCCTGAAAAATATAATAAACTTTAATTATGGCTACATTTATATTTATTTTTTTTTAAACGAAGAATTTACGTTTCCAATCTTTACCAACAACATAATCAAATTTTTTGATTTGACGTTCTGATAAGCACCGAATTGGTCCCACACAGGGAAAAAAATTTGCAAAATGAGACAATTGAAACGCACGGGTGCTATAAGACAAAATGTGTATTGAAGAAAAGTTTCGGAAAATATGTTTTTTTTTTAAATTTATAAGCTTTTATTCATAACACAAATCGAGAAACCAGGGAACGCGAACTGGATAACCCGCAAAATGTTTTTTATTCGGACTAACTGAAACATGACATTAGAATAAATTGTTTTAAAATAAGTAAAATTAAATGCTCAGACGTTTTTTTTTTAAATTTGAAAAGAAAATATTTTTTTGTTGAGCGTATGAAAACTAATATTACTTTTTGATTTTAATTGTAAGTCATAAAGTACAACTTATTTTTCGAACTTAATTTCGGGTCACAAATTTTTAACAGTAAAATTCAGCATTTTGTGTCACTGTTAAAAATTTGTCCGTGGCCCTGGAAAAGTCGAAAATAAACAAAATTATAAATTATACAAATTTTTTAATTGTTTAATTATTGTTCATTTCATTTTTCTTTTTTACCAGAAGAATTTACGTTTCCTTTCTTTAACCACAACATAATCAAATTTTTTTCATTTGATTTGTTGATTTCAACTGAATTGGTCCCACATGAAAAAAAAATGTGCTAAATAAGAGAATTGAAACGCATGGGTTCTATAAATGAGTATTGAAAACAAGTCTAACGAGAAAAAAAAATTCGGCGAAAACCGTTTTCCGCATAACGTCGTTTTGAAAACGGAAGAGGGTGCTTATAACAAATACTTATTGCTAAAGTAATTTTGCAACGACTTTTGTTTTACAAAAAATTGAAACATTAAATTGAAAGCCGAGAAAAATATAAAATGCCGAGATATAGAAGAGCGTAATTTTCTACATACCTGCCGCCAAACGAGCATCGGCTACTAAAAGCCGCTTTTTCTCTGCGTCTTCGCTGCTCGCACACTATTTTCGCCTGAGCATCGCACGACTGCTGCATTAAGACCGTTTTTGGCACGATGCTCGTTTGGCGACAGAGTTTACGTCAAATGAACGGTTGAAAATAAGCGAAATCTAAATTCCTTATAATAAAACCCTATCGAGTTGGTCTGTGTGTGTTCTACTGTGTATCAGCGTAGGCCCACGCGTTCATTTCCCGGCGAGGGAGGGTGAGTTCGGCCGTTCGCCGAGCTTCACGTGCTTCACGGCATTTTCACGGCCGAAGGACGAGTAATGAATGGCCGTAGCCATGAATCTGCGGCCGCAGGCCGCCTAATTAAGCGGCCGAAGGCCGCGTGTCCGTGCGGGCGCATGCCAGTTTGAAACATTGAAGTGAAGAGAAATTTAACCAGCGAAAAGAAAAGTGCGCGGAGAATAAAGCAATTGCGGCGGGACCAAATGTACCTGTCCTTTAGGAAAATCTCTTTTTCCTTGACTTTTTTTTGGAAACGCCTTATAAAATTTTCAAAAGTAGCTGTTCCCTTTAAAACTTATGAGTGAAGTGAATTTCACTCGTAATTTGAAATTTTGTAGAATGGAACTACATTTCTGTTTTTTTTCAATTATGTTTAAAAACGTCAAAGAATTTTCAAGTTAGATTGTAAAATGTGAAAATGTGATTCTTTACCTGTGTTCCCGCATAAAGCAATGTGACCAGTGCCATGAATATTTCAAAGTAGATCAATCCGAAATCATGAACCGAGTAGGCCTTGATTTTTAGAATTCCAACCATAATTACCGTATTCAATAGCGTTAGTGAACCAAATAAAATTGCAGCAATTACTGAGAAATAAGTTGAACTGAAGGTGCTGATAAGACTCTTAAAAACTTTTATATTTTGAGGAAAAATCACTCACAAATGAAATTTTCTCGTAGAAAACGTCCAGTCCTCCTTCTGGATCAAGAGAAATATATCCTCTACAGGGAATTACAAACCACATGAAGAAAAGAGGAATAATTAAGGCACAGGTTAGAATTGCAGGAATATTTGTATCCCACATCTTAAAAAGTGTGTGTGTGTGAGTGTGTGTGTGTGTGTGTGTGAGTGTGTGAGTGTGTGAGTGTGTGAGTGTGTGAGTGTGTGAGTGTGTGAGTGTGTGAGTGTTTGAGTGTGTGAGTGTGTGAGTGTGTGTGTGTGAGTGTGTGAGTGTTTGAGTGTGTGAGTGTGTGAGTGTGTGAGTGTGTGAGTGTGTGAGTGTGTGGGTGTGTGAGTGAGGAACTTTAATTTGACTCACCTCTTTCAACTTTAAAGGATACATAACAGCCATTAATCGATGTAAAGAAATCAAATAATGAATAACTAAAATAGCAACTGGGCAATATGCAGCTAAAACTCGACTCGGAGCCAGTAACCAAGTGGGTTCGTAAAAATGTCTCCAGAAAACGTCACACCAATATCCTAACATTAAAAATTGTCTTACTGAGAAGTAAGTGATAAAATACAAAGAGCTCTGAAAACCATTTTTTAAGCTTATGTTTTTTAAAAATAAAGCCAGATAAATGTTTTGACGAAAAACAACACAACAACATTATCATTTTGACTGTTAATTTGGGAAAAACAAGCATTGTTCAACATTTTGCTATAGTTTTTTTTATGTAATTCTTTTTTAAAGCAGTGCTCGGTTTGTAAATTATCTTTGTATCTGCAGTTTGTTCGTCAATGTCTTTTTTTTTTAAAAAATATTTTCTTTTTCTCCTGTTTTATAATTTGTGACAGTTTCAGCCTAATTTTGTGAGATGAGCATTTCAAAAAAAAATTAATTCACGCTCAATTTGCGGTATACTTAAAATCTTACAATAAAATAAAGTGTTAACTCACCATCGTAGCCGACGTCGTATAAAGAACCACAAATGCCTTGTTCATTCTGGATCCAGGTTGTTTCATAGCCAGAATATTAACAAAATAAATAAAAATAGAAAGAGGCCCATAAATTCCTTTAATAATGTAGAGAATAGTGAGAAGCGGCTGATTTTCAGGCGTACAGTGTTCTTTTTTGAAAGATGGCGTCAGGAGAATGATGGAAATATTTCGAATAACCTGCATTTTGTCTAAAAAGTACATTTTTAGCTAAGCAAACTAAGAAACTAAAAAAAATATTTCAAAAAAAAATAAGGATCAATGATCATGAAAAGTTTATCCCAACTCTAAATGGGATTCATCTGATTTCAATAACAAATTCTACCACTAATCAAATATTTGTAAATAATAGTTAAAAAATAACAAAAACTTTTTTTTTGCTCATTATTTTATTGAATTTTTAGTTTCCTATGTCATCTCTGATGAGCGACTGAGCAGTTTTCAACAAAAGATAATTTCGTTTTGAAACACTGGTGTAACGTTTGGAGCAAAAGTTTTTTTTTCTTTTTCGTTTTTTAACGTATATTCGTCTTTTAAAAAAATTAGAAAGAAAAAAGTAAAATTTACGGATAATTTTGGATACTTTTCATTCACGCTGTCTTGCTCGGTGAAGCACCTTTTTAAGAACAATTTTCGGCAAAAAAACAGTGCACGAGACTGGTATATCAAATTTAGTTTCATAAAAGAATCAAGATTGAAAAAAAAGACATGCTAGATTTTTCAATTTTCATTTATACCTTTATGTTTCAGTAGGTTGATGTAATTTTTAGTATTGCAGCAAGTTTTGATCTAAAAATTGTATAAAAAAAATCATTAGCGCGAAGTGGTTCAATAATTTTTTTAAAGTTAAATATTTAATAATTTCGGAATTTTTTTAACACCTGCTTGTTTAATTGCCAAACGAAAATATGCGAAACAAATTTTGTGAATTCATGGATTCTTACCCTTTTGCAGTTGGAAAACTGAAAAATTACTGGGCGTTTGAAAGCTGATTTTCAAAAAAAAAGGAAAGAAAAAAAGGAATCGACGGAAAATTAATTCCAAACTATCATATAATTAAAAAAAAACATCTTGAATATGCGACATAACATCAAAAAAATCGGGCAAAAGTTTTTTCCTTTTTTTTCGTTGAAAATCTCATTTTTCAAATTTCTATGAGTTAAAAAAGTTGGCTTAATTTGCGTTTGAAAGCTTGCTTAAAAAAATTTGTTCCAATTCAATGAAAATTAAATAGCACAAAAAAAAAGTTTCGAATTCCGAACGTTTATCCACCGTTATTGAAAACGTAAAACTTATGTTCCAAAGAGATGAAACTGAAACACCAAATACAAGTGGGCAATAATTAACCACAATTCGAAAACCTGAAGGCGTGTATTCATGAGAAAATAAAAACCTCGGAGATCGTGAATCGGCCTTAATAAAAGGTAGTAATTGCGCTTTAAGAGCTGTCTCTCCGGGGGTGTGTTTGCACACAAAAAAGGATTGCGTTCCGGGTAGAAAAATGAATAGTCTGCAGAGATTTACGACAATTCGACATTTTTTGCTAAGATGTATGAAAATTGGATAGAGTATTCAACAACGCATTTCCTTTCTTTTATAAAGCACAGCCCGCTGAGGCCGGCGGGTTAAAGGGCGGCGCGGAGGAATTCGTGCTCCAACACGAACGCCTCAATTTTTAGAATTATAATTAAAATTGTCTGTTTTTATTGATTTTAACACGAAGTTTGCTCTTTTAAAGTTGAAATAATAAGAAAACCGTGCATTTCACATAATTATGGAAAGAAACCGGTCCGGAAACGTCGAATTCGCGGCAAACCTGGAAGTTCCAGCCATTTTTTCGAAGGATCTTTTTGTCAACTTTTAGCTCACAACTGCATCTTTTGTTTTTGCTCAAAAATTCATCCACGGAAAATAATTGAAAAACACAAAATACCGTTTTTCTCAGGCCGTTGAGCTTTCGACGCCGCCAAAGAACTCATTCCAAGAGATAGAAGCACTCTTCATCAGTTTATGAAAAGAAATCTTCAAAAAACTCCCCAGAATTCTCAAGTTTGCTGCAGTCAGATTTCCAAAAAACGCCGTTTAAGGGGGGTCGGGTCCCACCACGACAACCCTGAAGGTGCAAGCCGTCATTTTTAATAATTCATTATTTTGTTAATTGACCATTAAATTTTTATTTTGAATGTTCAAAACATGAAAATAAAAAATAAGCTACGCTATAATACATCGTTTCAACAAAAATAATGCAGAAATGGAGGGTTTCGCATTCTGATTACGGTATAGTGTGTTTCCGAAAAACGGCACCGGCTCAGTTAAAGGATGGTACATTAGGTCCCGCCGCGATTGCTTATTTTTTTGCGCACTCCTCTTTTACTGCGCTATTTCGCTTATTTTATTTCCCTTCACATCAATGTTTCAAATCGTCAGTGGTTAAAAAGAAGGAAAATATCAAGCCCGCTCAAAAGTCGCAATCCTTTCTTTGGAAACAGACTATAGTTAAACATCGTGCACTAACTGGCTGCAGCAAGAACTGAACGAATACGACATTATTTTAGGTGTTCTCACCATAAAGTAGTAGCACATACTGACATCTCTTGGAATGAGTTTTGGCACCAATAGTTGTCTGGTAAATCTTCGAGAAAAACACAAAAAACCGCGCATCTTGAGTTGGAAACATTTTTACGCCGCCAAAAAACTCAGTTTTGAGTTTTTAAAAAACAAATGGAAAAAAAATTAGAATTTCAAACACTATAGGCAAATCGAAAGGAGTTGCGGTTATGTTATTCTTTTTTAAAAGTGTTTTGTGCTAGAAGTGCAAAAAAAATTTTAAACTTAAAATTCTTTCCTTGTTTATTTTTAACAAAACATTGTTCTTAATTATGCTGTAAGTGCGTAAAAAGTAAATTTTTACCTTAAAATTCGTAATTCTCTCCGTTTATGTTTGGAAAATAGCGATTAGAAGCGATTTTCTAAACTATGTACATTTTTGTAGGGTGTTGTCCTGTTTTTACATTTTTTAAAAAAAAACTTTTCACTACAATATTCCTAAATTCAAAATTCCAAAAAGTGTAACACATTTTGTTACCGATATCAAACTTGACTGAAACTTTAAAACAATATAAAAACGGTTTTTGTTTTTTTCTAAAAACCGAGTACGCCTTTTTTTCGCAATTTCTGAAAACATTAGTTTAAAGTCCACCTAAAAAAAATCTATTTTTGACAATTCTAGCCAATTCCAAAAATGACTGAAACATTGGGAAAAAACAAAACAGCAAAAAAAAAGTATAACTAATTAATATAAAATTGCGGTGAAAAGACAAATAGTTTTAAACAACAAGAGAAAGGGCCGCTTTCAGAAGGCCGCTTCCACACAATCCGAATTGGGAATCCGATTTACCTTGTTGGTTACAAGCTATAAAAAATCAGTTTTGAAAATTATTTAAAAAAAGGTTAATATTTTTGAAAAAAGACTGAATTACGGTCGGGTCGTAATTTTTTTTTTTAAATTTTCAGCTTCTCGCCTCTACAGAAGAAAATATAAATTAATAATATTCAAATGTTAAAACTATTGTGTTTTTCAACTTTTTTTTTAAGCCTTTTTTGGGGTATAAAAATTACGAAGTGAAATTGGTTTTAACAAATTATAATTTTGTTTTGTCAACATGCATGCTACAAAGACTAAATTCGAAAAATGTTTTTCGGTTTAGAAAACGTTTGAAAGTATCAAATGTATTTTAAACGATTTTTTTTAAATGTCTTATTACCCACTTGTCTTGTTTTATGGTTTTCAGAGAAGTTCGGAACGATTAATCAAAGCTCAGAGAACTACTGCTCGATTCAAAACACGGCTGAAACTTTGAAACAATTTAAGAAAAAACCTTTCCGAAAGACATTGCGACGGTTAATTAAGACATTCTAACATTGCATTAAACTTAATTTACTTAAACCAGTTTTTTATTTATGCTATTTGTAAAGTTTTTCACAGTTATATCTTTTTACAGTTTGTAGTTGTTCGCTAACTTTCGCTGTAATCAGATGTTCCGAGAACTACAGCTTCAAGGAATTTTTTGAAACATACAAACCCCGATAGGAAGAAAAAAAGAAAAGGTTGTTCAATTAAAACAATCATGTTCACTGTGATTTTCTAAATTTAAGTGTACTGAAGCAGCTGAAAAATTGAAGGAGGAAAACAGCCGCATGCAAAATACGAATCCCAATTGGGAATCCGATTTTCCTGGTTGCTGTTTTTCAAAAAGGAAATTTCAAATTGACTAAAAATAGCCAAAAAGGGGTAAATATATAATTTTCAAAACTTAGAAAAAAATTTAAACGGATTCTATTGTATTTTTTAATAATTGAAAGCTAAATCTCCAAAAATTGTTGCAAAAAAAGCTTAAAAATTCTCCTATTTGAAATATATATTGGCTCAAAGCGACCGCCGCTGCGATATTGAGGAAAATGCATTTGAAATGAGGTTCCGACTACGAAAATTAAATAGGATTGTGTACTGAAGTGGTTAAAATTAATCAAAAGTATGAATACAAATAGCGATTTTTGCGTGGAATTAATTAAAAATGTCAGATTGAAGTCTGAGGGAACTGTGAACGAAACCCGGAAACATCGGGCACTGCCCTGCTCGGGCCGGCCCGAAGGTTTCGAAAAAGCCGTTTTTTATGTAACACTTTTCACTTTTCTCTGTACAACTTATTTAAAAAAAATATAATGCTTCAATCGATAATATCGATTTGTTAAAAAGGAAAAATTCAAAGCAAAGTTTTTATAAATTGTTAATGTTTCATTAATCTGATAAATCTTCTTTTAAACAGAGAACTTTAATATGGATGTGTAAAATACTTTTACCTTTAATGAAAAAAATCATCAGGGCTGGCCCGAAGATGTTTAAAAAACCATTTTTTAAAAGTAACGCTTTTTCACGTTTCTTTGTACAATTTTTTTAAATTTAATTTGTAAATCGATAACATCAATTTGCTAAAACGAAAAAATCAAAGTAAATTTTTTTGTAATTATTTAATTTTAAATCAACAAGTAACCACGGTTTCATAAATCTCATAAATAATTTTTCTAAACAGAAAATTAATGTCAGTATCTGTCCGTTCAAAAAGTTTTACAAAAGTTGATATTGAAGTGAAAAAAATTCCGAAAACAAGGAGACATTTTGTTTTTTTGCTCTACAAGGAACAAAAAACGCAGAAATGGGCCAAAAAACGAGCTGGGCGCACTCGAGTGGCCCTCATGCCGGCATTGAAAATGAAGTTTCGTGGGAAAAATCGGCGCCGCTTGGAAGAAAGCTAGCAAAAGTCCGAAAACCAATTCGGTGGAAGGAATATATTGCAAAAACCTTAGATAAAATAAAAAAAGAAATCAAATAGAGTGTATGTTTCAGGTAAAAGGTTTTTCACAATTGGGAACGCTGTAGACGATTGACGATTGATTCCTTCCTGCTCTCGTATCATTTTTGTCAAATCGGAAATTTTAAATAAAAAAACACAAATCATAGAAAAAAACGGCTCCTTAGGGCGATGCAATGATTTTCTTTCGGCTAAGGCAAGAAAATATCGTTTTAGTGGACAAAGGCAGTTACGTGACAGCATAACAAAATTGAACTTAGGAGACAAAGAAAGAGATAGAGATAGAGACAGAGACAGAGGCAGAGATAGAGGCAGAGATAGAGGCAGAGATAGAGGCAGAGATAGATAGAGTGAAAGAGAGAGAGAGAGAGAGAGAGAGAGAGAGAGAAAGAGAAAGAAAGAGACATGGAGAGAGGCAAACTTAGAGATTCCTTGCCAAGAGTTGTTTTCACAGGAGCACTTGTTTGTTCCTAAACGTGAAATAGTGGTTTCAGAAATCATGCAGGCGAAAGCTGCGTTGGGGGGTAACTTTATGCCCGCGGGCATAAAGTATCCCCGGGGATACTATATGCCCGCGGGCATATAGTATCCCAAGAGGTACTGAAGTAACTTTATGCCCGCGGGCATATAGTATCCCCTGTGCCCCTTTAAATATCTTGCAACGCTATGCATATGAAATTTCCATAAAAGGAAAATTGTACCCCTCTATGTAGAAAAAGTAGAAACCCCTATCGGGCAAGTTTTGCAACAAAAAAAAACAAACACACACACTCACACACTCACACATAAACTGCTGATCAGAATCAAAGTCTAAAAAAAAGTCTTCGTCTACTCTTTGAAAATCTGGAGATCTGAAGTTTATTGAAAAAAGCGCAAATTTGCTTTATTCAAGTCGCCTTGCCGATTTCGTTCGGGTTTCAGGAGAGCAAGCGAAAGCTATAAAAAATTTGAGCTAACCAAGCGCATGTGACGATTGCTTTTTATTTCACTGCATTTTCATTGCTTCAGTTCCTTTCACTGTTTCATAAAACTTTTTAGCATTGTAGAAGAATCCCAATTGGTTTTTTTAGATATCACTTTATATATATATATGTAAAAAATTATATTAATATTTAAATTTTTTT
The DNA here is from genome assembly GCA_964057215.1 of Oscheius myriophilus. NCBI lineage: Eukaryota > Metazoa > Nematoda > Chromadorea > Rhabditida > Rhabditidae > Oscheius > Oscheius myriophilus. The sequence goes on from OZ059903.1 coordinate 21,008,744, forward strand.
ATATTTGTCAAAATCACCTCTTCTCAAATTGATTTTTTAAACTGTTTTCCAACTTCCAAATGTCATGGAACTTCTAAATGGCATTGAATCGCACTTTTTAAGGATTTTCTAAATGTTTTTTTTAAAACGTGTTTTTGTTGCTTTACAATTCGAAATGAAAAAAAAAACATTATTCCCTAATTTTTGTTTGCGCGTTTTTTTTAATTTCAAACATGTGATAGAAAAGTACATCGGCATCATTTTCGAAAACTTTTCACAAAAATGAAGGTGGTTTCAGAATAAAAATAAATCATTTAAAATAATTATAAAAAAAAACAGTTTGAATACATCATTTGTCATAAACTTTTGTTTGGTACCTAACCGGTCAAATAATTAAAAATCGCTTTTAAGCACTGTCTGCGGTTTTATGAAACGTTTATACACCGATTGGAATAGCGGCAGTAATACTCCGTTGTAACTGAAATTCTTCTAAAATCAAATTTTAATGAACAATGAAACCATTTAAAAAATGAACAGTAGAAGAAAAAGCGCTCGTTGAGAGAGGGATTCGTTTTGTTTTTTAGGAAAGTAGAAATATACTGAGGCAGTTAAGTGGAAGAATAATAGAAATGAACTTTAGAGAGAGAGGGAGAGAGAGAGAAATGGAGTAAGACAAAATATGACATCTTGTGGGTATCTCCCAAATTGCTTGCCAAGAGTTGTTTTCACAGGAGCACTTCGTTGTTGACTGAAATTCAAATAGTGGCTTCAGAAATCATGGTAGCGATATCTGGTTTTGTTATTTTGCACTTTAAAAGCGTACTGAAAGTAAAATGTGCATTTGTCGAAAAGTGTATTGTCCTGAAAAAGAGGGACAGAACGATAAAACTCAAATACTTTTTTCTTAAAGCCTTCCTTTTTGATATCTGAAGTAAATTGAAGAGCGCAAATTTTTTTTTCAAGTCACTCTGCCGATTTGGTATGGGTTTCAGTAGGGCAAGCGAAAGCCATAAAAAATGCTTCCCTCGTGCTTGGGGCGCTTTCGTTTTATTTCACTGCTTTTTCAATGCTTCAGTTCATGTCATTGTTTCATAAAAATCTTTTAAGCATTATAGAAGAATTCCAATTGGTTTTTTAAAATACTACTTTATAAATAGTAAAAACATTATATTAATATTTAATTTTTTTTTATATTTTTGTCAAAGTCACCTCTTCTAAAATTCTAAAATAGTTTTTATTATTTGTCAGTTGCATACTTTTTCCAACTTCCAAATGCCGTTTTTAATGTTTATATAAAAAAGGTTTCTCCGGGAATGAAAAAAAAAACATTTTTCAATAATTTGTTTCTAGTGTTTATTTTAATTTCAAACATCTGGAGAGAAAAGTCCATCGGCATCATTTTTGAAAACTTTTTACAAAAATGAATGAGGTTTCAGAATAAAAAATCATTAATAATTTTAAAAAAAACACAGTCAATGAATTAAAAAAAATCGATTTTAAGCACAGTTTGAGGTTTTATGAAAAAGTTTATACACCGATTTCAATAGCCGCAGTAATATTCTGTTGAGCTGCAGTAATACTCAGTAGAAGAAAAAGAAAATTGCATTTTAGAGAGAGAGAGAGAGAGAGAGAGAGAGAGAGAGATAGTGAGAGAGAGAGAGAGAGAAATGGAGGGAGACAAATTCAGCCACCTTTTGGGTACATCCCAAATTGCTTGCGAAAGCCATTACAATTACGAGCTTCCCCTGCGCACGAGGCGCACATAATTAGGCTCCGCCCCTTTGGCTTGACAGGCTTACATACAACATTCAAAAATTTAACATACAAAGGCTTGCCATACAAAACATTAAAAACACTCAAGAAGGGGTTACAACAAAATCTTTGAAAAAAAAAATCCGACTTTTTTGTGTTTAAAAAACATTGTGCTGATTTGTTTCACACTTCGCATAGAAGAGAAATAAAATTTCAATCAATTCAGAAACAGTTAGGGCTTGAAATGCCTTGTAAAGTTCAACAAAAATGTTCTTGAAATAACGAAAGTATCCTAGAGAAATGAATTATTCCAACGCAGGGTTCCAAGAAAACCTCGTGATGCAGCTGTTGTTACACCAGCCATTCCGGCTAATTGGCTTAGGTAATCTGAAAATGGACTTCTACGGAAACATTCCAGTAAGTCTGCTTAGTTGAATAAGAGAGCCACCGGTCAAATTTGACGAAATGTTTTTATTTTAAAACCTGCTGAATAATAAACACTAACAATTGTGGTTTGAGCGCGAACTCAAAAAAAAACTTTGGTTCAAGATATACTGGAATAAAGTGAACATTAGTTCAAAGATTAGGAAATGATAGTGTATTGTTGCCATTTTATGGGCCAAATAGAATTCCATAAGCTGTAAAAATTTGGTCTGCCAGGATAGTCGACACAGTTTCTGGATGTGTTTTACAGAAACTGCAAAAGCGACTTTTTATCCGACTTTTTATGCCCCCAAATACTTATGCAACACCTAATTTTCGAAAAATTTAAATAGTTCCCGTCTACATTTGAATTTGACAGTGCAAATTTAGCTCCAGGCAGGTGTCGATCACCCACATCTTCTGCAAATTTTCAGCTCTTTAAAAATTGCCTAATTTGCATACTTTGATCGAAAAAGCCTATAGCTGTCGCCAAATGGGAATTATGCCAATGAAATTAGAATGTTCTAGTGATCCTCTGTTGTCATTAAAGTTGGTAGTCTAATCAGTAGACGACAGAGCATGCTTTGCACATTTCCGCTATTAGCATATTATTTCATTTTGGCGGAAGCTATATAGACTTACGCGAGTGTATATGGACTATGCCCTCCAAGGGTTCAATCAGATCTTCGGGCTCTAAGGTTCACAGAAAAACAAATCCAGTTTTCGGCCAAAAACTTAAAGAATGGCACATATAGTGTGTTTCCGAAAAACGGCACCGGTTCGGTTAAAGGATGGTACATTAGGTCCCGCCGCGATTCTCTTTATTTTTCTGCGCACTCCTCTTTTACTGTGCTATTTCGCTTATTTTGTTTCTATTCACATCAATGTTTCAATTCGTGAGCGGTTAAAAAACAGCAAAATATCAGGGCCGCTCAAAAGTCGCCGACCTTTATTTGGAAACAGACTATAAGTTCCCGCCGCGATCGTTTAATCGTCTGCGCACTCCTCTTTCACAGTGTTATTTCCTTGATTTTATTGTTATTCACTTCAATGTTTCATAACGTCAGTGGTGTAAATCAATGGAAAGGAAAAGTGAACGAGTAGAAATCAAAATCGCTGAAAAGTAGCCAACTTTTCGTTCAAAATAGACTACCCATTTTCAAAGTTTCCTACTACCACCATCATTTTATAGTGTGTTTTCAAAAAACGGCACCGTTATTGGCCAAAAACCTTAAAGGATGGTACATTAGGTCCCGCCGCGATCGCTTATTTGTCTGCATACTTCTCTTTTACTGTGCTGTTTCGCTTGTATTTATTTCTATTCTCTTTAATGTTTAAAATAGTCAGTGTTTAAAAAGGAGAAAAACATCAAAGCCGCTCAACAGCCGCCGACCATTAATTGGAAACAGACTATACAAGGCAAAACATGTTTTATTAGCTGCCCAAACAGGTTTATTAAGAAGACGAGGTACGACACGGCCTGGACTGGTTCTGAGCACAAAATACACGATCTCTCGAGGATGATGAAGAAGGACGGGAGGATTTAAAAATTCTGGGTAACATTTCTTTAACAGACGTTTGGACAGTGCTGCTGAAAAGCAAAAGAGTCCAGGATTGAGGTAGTATGAAAATTTCGATGACATAGGTGCGGACTAATTCAACTTGGTGCTTCAGATGATCATCGTCTTGGATGTACTTCGCAAAGTAGAGACAGGCCTAAAAAGAAAAATGAGAGAAATGAAAATTTAATTTAAAAATAATTTTTTTTATGTTTGTTGCTTATGCAAAAAACTAATGTTTCGTGGAGTTGACTTATGATTCAATATTTTCTTAAATTGGTATGTATGCCGGTGAGAATTTAAAAAAAAAATGTCAAAAACAACAAACAAAAATATTTTCAAAAAATATAGTATTTTCAAAATGGTTAACAAATGAAATTTTTTTATTTATTTTGTTTTTATGTCAAAAATCAAAACAGACACAAAAAGTTGAAAAAAAAAACCCATTTTAGCAACAACAAAAAATATTTGTCTCAGTGATCTTTTGTTAAAAATGGTTTTTTTGCACAAATATGTCATATTGTGTATGGAAACATGTTTCCCTGCAATGCTTTGTAGAGAAAAATTCAAAAGTCTGATAGCTTTTTTTTCTTTTTTTGTTGTTGTTGAAAAAATACTTTTTTTTAAGGCACGTTGGAGACATGAAGGTGACTGTTTCACTTTTCTTACAAAAATTCTAGTCAGGGAGGAAAAGCAATATGAGAGAGCCTCCAAAAAAAACGCTGAACAAGTAAATTTTAAATTAGTTAAAAAATTGAGTTTTAAAGCGTCTCAGCTTCTCAATTACCTGTGTTGCAGCGAAGAACAACGTCACCAGAGCCATCAAAATTTCAAAGTAAATCAGGCCTAAATCGTGAACAGAAAAGGCTTTGATCTTCAAAATTGCCAGCATAACAATAGTGTTCAGAAGAGTAAGAGTCCCAAAAATTATTGCAGCAATTACGGAAAAATAAGTAGAACTCCAGTCTTCTGCGCCGCCCTGAAATCCTCAAATTGAAAAATCCAACATTCAGACTTACAAAGAATTGAAAAAAAAGACAAAGAATTGAAAAAGCCCCCTGACAGTTCCTTTAACTGTTTCACCGTTTTCACTTTTTTAAATGTTTACACAAAATATAGTGCGAATACTTGCGCCTTTCCAATAATTTTCTTTTTCACGTATAAAAAAAATCTTACCAAAGGCAACGTTTCATAAAATACATCCAGACCTCCTTCAGAGTCGAGTGAAATATATCCACGAGAAGGAATCACAAACCACATGAATAAAAGTGGTACTAATAGACTAATTGTCAATATTTTCGAGGTATTTTGATCCCAAAGCTGAAATGACTTTATCTTGTTTAAGTGTTTTCAAAGTGAATTACCTGTCTCGCTTTCACAGGAAACATAATTACAGTCAACCGATGGAGTGAAATCAAATAATGTAAAACGAGAATAGCGACTGGCGAGTAGCTGGCAATAATCCTAGTAATTCCTAAGAGCCAGCTGGATTCGTAAAAGTGCTTCCAGATGACGTCACACCAGTATCCCAGCATTAGGAATTGTTTAATTAGGTAGTACTCAATGAAGAAGAGAGAGCTCTGAAAATAAAATTTGGTTGGTTTTGTGAAATACTTTTGTTTTCGTTCGAATTTATCATGTTTTTGGAATGACCTATATTATATTGACCTTTTTTGCAAAAACATTTCAATGACATTGGTGGTAAACTTTGCTTAAACTAGATCTGCGCAGTTCTAAGAAAAAACAATTTTTGTTTATAATTGGAGTTCTAAAAATTTTCCTAAATCGATTAAGAATAAAAAAGTAGTTTCCATGTTTTGCTTAAGCCTGAAATGTGATACCAAAAACACACTTCATTATTGCTATGTCGGTAGGTGGAAAACTAATTTATAGCCTTTTAAGAGGCAGTAAGGAGGCTTTTAACTTCACTTTCGATCGGCTACGGTCGGAAATTATGCGAATTACCTATGCTAAATTGTCTCGCACCTTCCTCTTTTCCAGCGCTGTCTCAGCCAATTAGAATGAAATTCGGTTTATTAGCATTTCTTGTAAATGCCGGGCACGCAGGGCGTACTGCCCGTCTACAAATCTGTAGACGGAGACCCGTTTTTGACGACTTTGAAGCGTATTTTCTCGAAATCGGTCATTTTTCGACCCAAAGTCAAATATATTTTCGTGATCAGCGAATTTTTTATCTCTTGAAAAAGCTAATGTTCTAAAACCCGCCTGACTGGCCCTTTAATGCATTCTAATGAACGTTACAAACATACTTTAAGCACTTGGAAACTTTAAAAATAACATTTTCCTGTTTTTGTTTTGAACAAAGTGGATTTCATATTGTTTCCTTTTAGACAAATTGGCGTGGTACTTCAAAAAACTGCCGGTTTTGTGTTTTTTTTTCATTTTAGAAAAAAAAGTAATGACATTTGGGTTTATCCATCTTGAAAACTATCTTCAAACGATTTCTATTCAAAAAAGAATAAAATTGCAACATTAGGATACGTTCCTACTCTGTACTGACAAGTTTTTAGTGTTAGTTTTAAATTCAGAATGAAAAATAATTAGAGCGAAAAAGATGACAAAAATATTGGTCTAGACCACATCACCTGTTTAAAATTGTTTTTTTTGTATAGTAAACATAACTATTTTTAAAACGAAAGTCGTGAATCAATTGTCGGCAATAAATTTTTTTCAGTTCAAACCTATTCTTTGTAACACTGAGGCAATTTTTTATGTAAAAAAAAAAACAAAAAAAAGAATTTTTTGGGTTTCTTCAACAAAAACTAAGAATAAAAACGTGCATGCCTGAATTATATAAATTTAAATAGAGGTTTCAATTTTTCTTTTTTTTGTTATTAAGAGAGAAAGTGAGAGTTCGAGAGAGAAAAAACTCACAACTACCGCTGAAGCCGTGTATAGTACCACAAAAGTCCTATTCATTTTACAACTCCTGTGTCGCATAGCGAAAATATTCAAAAAGTAGACAAAAATAGACAAAAATCCATAAATTCCCTTTGTAATATAGAGCACTGTCAATAGGGTTTGATTTTCCGGGGTGCAATGATCCGCTTTGAACGAAGGAGAAACGATCATTTGGGTGAAGTTCAACGTGAATTCGAGTAGATTCATTATCTAAAAAATGTTCTGTTGTTTCCAGATTGAAATTCTGCCAAAAATGTGTGAGATAAAAATTTCAGACGAGAGAGCAGGTAAACTGAGAGTAGCAGAGAAAAAAACCGTTTTTTTTTTGGCAAAAATACTCGAATTTTCGTTTGACAAGAGGTACATAAACGTTTTCCACATGTTTCAGATGAGAAGGGGGCAGCCCCGTGATTAAGCGAAACGGAGGTGGTAATTGGTTCTTAAGAGGGTTATTGCGGCTGTATTCGCCTGCAGCAATTGAAATGATGCACGTGAGGTTGCACTTTTCCAATTATTACGCAGAAAACATTTGGTTTTGTTACCAAAAATAGCATTTTCATTAAATTGAAAATAGGACAGGAACATAAATTTGAGAGTGTAATATACCGAGCCTATTGGACAAAGAAAACCAAATAAAAAAAATTGCTGCAAAACATTTTTCAGTAGACCATTATTTTATTCGCTCGATTACATCATCTCCTGAACATTAAAAATGGCTCGTCAAATTATCTCCAAATTAAAATTTATTACCTCAAAAACTCGAAATGAAGAATGAAGGATGCTTTAAAGGGAGAGGCCCACGTAAAATGAAGAGGGGGACCTGTCCATGCTAATCATAAAACTCTCTGCATTTCACCTTTGAAAATTATGCTCTCTCGTTGCGTCATGGACAGGTCCATTTTCATTTTTGTGGGCCTCTCCCTTAAGTGAAAAACAACTTCGTGCAAAACTTTGTAACTTTTAAAAGTTTCAAGTTTCTGATTAAAACTCCAAATCACAACATTGAAGCAAAATGTGAAATTGAAAAAAAACTCCAGTTAAAATCCGTGAGCTGAAACAAAACCACAAAGCTTGAAATTGAGTTGTAGCCAAGGGTGGCTGAAACTGGGGCCGGCCCGGGCCGGGCCGGGCCGCGGATTCTTGGGAGCGGTGCCGGCCCGGGCCGGCCCTGGGATTTACAAAAATCTTTTTTTAAATGTAACTCTTTTCAAAGTCATTATTTTTACGTTCTGTTTGTTGCAAAACATAGTTCTAATTGTGCAAAACATACTGTGTGAAGGAGGATTCGAACTACCCTATATAAATTTTTTACATTTTTCATGGCCGAGTGGCTAAGAGGTCGGACTGGCCCCAGTTCGATCCCCCGTCGACAAAACTTTTTTGCCATTATTGGTTTAAGTAATTAAGGGCCGGGCAGGGCCGTGTGGGGCCGGGCCGGGCCGAGATTTTTTGGAGACCGGGCCGGCCCTCAGTCACCCTTGGTTGTAGCAAAGTTTTCGAGTTTCCAATTAAATTCGCACGAATCTGTATGGAGAAGGACTGTATTCAATTTCAACTTTGAAAAATTCTCAACTTTTTGTTTTCAATGAAACATTCAACTGATTTGTGCTGCAGAATGAAAAGCATAGTTTTCATGAATAAATTTTGTTATTGTTTCTTTGAACAAAGAATAACTTTGTCGTCAAATTGGCATGTTGCCAAAAAAGTGTGAAAAAATCATGCGGGAGAGAAGGTAAACTGAGAGTCGCAGAGAAAAAATTGAAATGATGCACGCGAGGTTGCACTTGGGGAATTATTACGCAGAGAACATTTGGCTTAATTACCAAAACACGTTGAAATGGAAAACAGGACAGAAATATAATTGGGAGATTGGAATTAACTCAGCCAAATGGTTTAAAGGAGCATGAAACGCTACGTAAAGGTTTTTTGTTTTAATTTTCTCTGGGTTACGGTAGAATTAGCGAATCAGATGGTATCAATAAAAAAAAATTACCACGTTCTTAAAAATTTTTGTAAAGCATTAGTTCAAACATATCAATTTGGATTTTTCAAGAGGTGTGAAAAAGTGAAAAAGTAAATAATAAACATACAAAATAAATGTTTTTTCGGCGCAAAAAAAACATTTTTTTCGGCTAAAGGATTTCGATGTTTCAAATTTGTTGTAAACTTTGGCAATTGATGTGCAATATAGTTACTTTTCAAAATTGCAGGATTTTTCCCCTTATTTGAATATTTTTTTTTACAAAGAGCATGTGGTTTTGACACCTGAATAGCTCAAATTTACCAAAGGGCATAAACTTATTTGAAGTGAATGAAACAAGTGAACCACGTGTTTCGAATGCTCATGAAGAAATATTTCCTTCAATTGATAAAGACATTTGTAACTTATTATTTATAAACCAATTTCGCTAAATTTGAAAACACAAACTTTGGTGTAAAAAAAGCTTTTTTTGTTGCTTTTTTGTAATGCTACAATGCTTTTTATGACACTTTTTTTCAAGAATCACTCGGGTTTTCTCCTTTTTCTGAATCCAATTTTGTTCAAATGAATGCTTTAACTGCAACATGACTTATAAACATAACAAGTTTTCTGTTTGATTCGCAACGCTTGTAGTAAAGAAAATTTAAAGAAAATGTTTCCAGTACACAAAAAACTGGTAAAACGTTAATTTTCGTAGTTTAAATTTGTCTCATTAACCTTACCGCAAAATAAATTAATCCGATAAAAAACAATAAATTATTCTAATCAAAGTAATTAAACAAACGGTAAAACTGATTAAATTTTCGAAGAAAAAAGATTTCGGAAAACCTAGAATTTCCTATTTACGTAATAAAAGCAAAATGTCACATCCAGACTTTTTGAGAAGAAAGTAATTGGATTGGTGTTTGAACGGCTGTCTGCTTCCGCCTAGCTTTGTATGTTTTGTTTGAGAATTAATGAGGCTTGTAAAGAAAGGACTGCCAGAGAATCAACAATTCTGAAGACGACGTGTTTTGTGGTACTTCAAAAACTGAGCCTTCGAAACACGGAGTTGAAATTATTCTTTCTGTATTTCTTAAATATTTGTCAGAAACATTGGAATAAAGATAAATAACAACACTAAACAAAAGGGTTATTACAGAAAAGGGATAAGTTTAAAAAACCAAAGAAACGTTTCTTGTTTCGATGTTTCAAATTTATTCTATTGACGAATTTTTATTACTTCTCCATTTGCAATGCAAAAAATTGTAAACAACAAAAATTGTAGTTTCCATAATACAATCTTTTACATAGCAAAGGGCAAAAAATCTTTTTCTCATCAAATCCACATTTTCTTCAAAAAATAGAATAAAAAAGAAATAAGATTGGTTTTCAAACGGCAGCCTACTTTCGCTTTTCTTTGTATGTTTTAATTCAAGTTTTGAAAAAAATTTGTTATGTTGAACTTTGAAAACTTTAAGCCAAACACGTCGAGTGAGGGTGTGTTTTGAAGGGCAAATAATGTGCAAATACACAATTGAACAATTTTAAATCGTAAAAAAACGAGTTCATTGAAAAAAAGAAACAAAAAAAAATTGTACACGTGAAATTGATAAAAAAGTAGCTTTCCTGATAGTTTAAATTGTATTGTTTTTTTTGGAAATTATTGAAGCTAGTAAAAAATGGAGCGCCGCCGAGTCAAATTTTGAAGCAGAAGTGTTTTTGTGTACTTTGAAAACTTTAAACGCAAACTATGAGGGAATTTTTAAGGGCAAATAAGTGCAAATGAATTTGAACAACGGAATGTAGCTTAAAATTTATTGAAATCGATAAACAAAAGAGAATTTTAAAAAAAAAGAAATTGAAGGCAACCATTTTGGCGGGAAAAATTGATGAAAAAATTACTGATAAATGGGATTTTTTACAAAATTGTTTACAAATAACATTTTTGTTTGTTTGAATAGAAAATGAACAGTTACGAAAATTTGAAAACGTCATCCAGAAATTTGAATTCGATTAAAAGCAGCGAGAACAATGAATTAGTAACGCGAATTGGAAATGTCCTTCAAAAATTGTTTGAAACATTGGAATGCAGTTGAACAAACTTTAAAGATAGTTTACTAAATTATACCATTCATAGTTTACTAAATTATACCATTCATACAAGTTTTGCTTTCATTGAAAAAAAAAACAGACTGTACTGCGATTTTTTGTTAAAAATTTGGTGGGAAATGTTGAATAATATTTTTGTATTTTTTCTTCAGACTAAAAACAATATATAAAATAATTTGGCCAAACTTGTCGTAAGAGAAAAATTCCCAACATTTATAAACATTTCGATGTTTCCGGTGTTTGCTAAATTTTCATATTGAAAGAAATGAATTGGTATGTTGATTTGATTTATAATGTTTCAGACTGGAAGACTTCAGAAAAACCCAATAATTTTACGAAAAGAACATTAGGATTTGGGGCCACAACATTTTGACAAATAACGATTTCATAGGAGGAATTCTTGATATATCTTAAAACAGAAAAATAAACGTAGAATTATGAGGGCATACACGGACACCAACGCATTACGTTTTACTTAAAACTCCTAGTGAAAGCAATGAAACAGAAGAGTGGAGTTGAAAATTTTTTTTAAGCCGAATCCAAAACTAGACTTCTGTTCCAATTTCAGTTACAAAAGCAAAATTTTTCAGGTTTTTTCAATTTTGAAATGTATGTTCTATTTGAGAATTAATGAAGCTTGTAATAAAAGGGAATGACGGAGATTCAAAAATTCTGAAGATTTCGAAAACTATAAGCCTTCCACAACCGCGGACAGTGAGTTTGGAAGGACGCGAAGCAATCAATAGCCTGAGTAGTTTTTTTTTCAAAAAAAAAAAATAAATAAATAAAATAAAATAAAAAAAATAAAACGTCGCTCTAATGATCTCATTCAATGTGGAACTGAGCCTGGAGGGCAGACCACTCAATCCAATCACGTAAAAGGACCGTCAATTATGAAAATTGAGTCTAACCAGTTCTTCGAAATGAACAATCAAGAGCATTTGTAGTGTGTGTCGGGAAAAATATAAAACACTAAAAGAAATTTGGAAAAGGAAAGGGAGAGATGAAGGAGAAATTAGGGTACAAATAAACAAATAGACATACACTCTCACACTCACTCTCTCACTCACTCACTCACTCGCTCACTCACTCAATCACTCAATCACTCAAAGGAAAAATAGATTTGAAAGCCATTTGGCTTTTACTCATTTTATACGATGCGTGTTTTTGCTGGAACAGAAATCGTTCTCATTATCCAACTTAATCAGGAAATGGACCTAAAGAACAGACAATTAGATATAGTGTGGAACGTGATCACGTTGTACTTAGCGCAAGCGCCTGTTTTTGGAATCCACCACCGATAAAGAGAATTTTTCATTTTGTGATTTGTAAATTAAGACATTTGTGAGTATTAATTTGAAACAAAAAAGATGGATAGACAACATTTAACCAAAAAATGCGAAAGTTGAGAAACGAGTGAATTGATCTATTTTACAGCGTCTTCAGTTGTTCCAGATGTGGCACAGATCGATGTGCTTTCCGACGTAAAGTGAGATTGAATTCAAAAACACGGGTTGTGGAACACTTGAATTTACGAGCCGCTAAACTGATTTTCGTGAGCATTCTAAAGGGAAAAAAGTGAGTGTGTGAGTGTGTGAGTGTGTGAGTGTGTGAGTGTGTGAGTGTGTGAGTGTGTGAGTGTGTGAGTGTGTGAGTGTGTGAGTGTGTGAGTGTGTGAGTGTGTGAGTGTGTGAGTGTGTGAGTGTGTGAGTGTGTGAGTGTGTGAGTGTGTGAGTGTGTGAGTGTGTGAGTGTGTGAGTGTGTGAGTGTGTGAGTGTGTGAGTGTGTGAGTGTGTGAGTGTGTGAGTGTGTGAGTGTGTGAGTGTGTGAGTGTGTGAGTGTGTGAGTGTGTGAGTGTGTGAGTGTGTGAGTGTGTGAGTGTGTGAGTGTGTGAGTGTGTGAGTGTGTGAGTGTGTGAGTGTGTGAGTGTGTGAGTGTGTGAGTGTGTGTGTGTGTGAGTGTGTGAGTGTGTGAGTGTGTGAGTGTGTGAGTGTGTGAGTGTGTGAGTGTGTGAGTGTGTGAGTGTGTGAGTGTGTGTGTGTGTGAGTGTGTGAGTGTGTGAGTGTGTGAGTGTGTGAGTGTGTGAGTGTGTGAGTGTGTGAGTGTGTGAGTGTGTGAGTGTGTGAGTGTGTGAGTGTGTGAGTGTGTGAGTGTGTGAGTGTGTGAGTGTGTGAGTGTGTGAGTGTGTGAGTGTGTGTGTGTGTGAGTGTGTGAGTGTGTGAGTGTGTGAGTGTGTGAGTGTGTGAGTGTGTGAGTGTGTGAGTGTGTGAGTGTGTGAGTGTGTGTGTGTGTGAGTGTGTGAGTGTGTGAGTGTGTGAGTGTGTGAGTGTGTGAGTGTGTGAGTGTGTGAGTGTGTGAGGGTGTGAGTGTGTGAGTGTGTGAGTGTGTGAGTGTGTGAGTGTGTGAGTGTGTGAGTGTGTGAGTGTGTGAGTGTGTGTGTGTGTGAGTGTGTGAGTGTGTGAGTGTGTGAGTGTGTGAGTGTGTGAGTTTGTGAGGGTGAGTTTGTGAGTGGGTGAAATGTAAAAAAAAAAAGAATTACGACTATCTGTTTGAAGGTTCAATTTTCAAATGTTTCGCCAATATTCCAAGTTTCCGCGAAAAAGTTGCCTTGATTGCAATGTCTTGAGAGTGGTTTCGGAAATATACGTTTTTTACGCTATCCGTCGTTCTTTGTGTTTTCAGAAGTGTATTTCGCTCTCACACTCCAATTTCCATATTTTGCACATTCTCAGAGGGAGACTTTTACATCTGTTCTTCTAGTAATCGTTCATGTGAGACAAGTTAGGATCTCTTTTTCAGAAATCTTTAAAATTCTCAAACTTGAACATAGTTCAGTAACATGATCCAAGCTACGATTTCTCGACCTTCATTTTACAATTTTGTTTCTAACAAGTAATCTAACAAGAAATGAAGAACATTACTGCCAATAAACTTTTCTTTTGCCTTTGCGCTAATTTATTTAAAAAATGGGAATGTTTTATTTACAATTGTAAACAACTTGATTTTTGTTTTGAATAAAAAAAACTTTTCTTTTAGCCCACTTATTTTAAACGTGCTGTTATTTAAGTTTAAACTGTTTCAATTTTCAATGCTGCGATAAGGACGGAATAAGAATAAGGACGTTAAAGGATGGTACATTAGGTCCCGCCGCGATTCTCTTTATTTTTCTGCACACTCCTCTTTTACTGTGCTATTTCGCTTATTTTGTTTCTATTCACATCAATGTTTCGATTCGTGAGCGGTTAAAAAACAGCAAAATATCAGGGCCGCTCAAAATTCGCCGACCTTTATTTGAAAACAGACTATAAAAAGTGTTAAAAATTCAGAATATTTCGAGTTCAGAAAGCATTTTTTTTGTTGAATTTTGCACACTGCATTTTCAGGGTTATATGGCACAAGAAAAGAAGTACACCGTCTGTCTGCTGCAAAGTGTTCTCTTTAATTCCTTATTTTTGGGTGACGTTGCGATTTGGTTTATTTTGCCATACATTCCTTATTCCATGTGGTTCGGCTTTCTTCTTAACATTATATCTTGGCTTTTGCATATAATCTTCGATGGGTATGCGAAATGTTAAAAAATACAAATTACTGAGTTTAGGTTTATAATGGTTATTGGAAATAGAAGAAAGCCAAGGAACAATGGAAATGCGCCATAAGTAACACCAGTTACGCGAAATTTTGACAAAATTTTTGTAAACTAAATTTCAAAAAAAAAAAATTTTACGACGGATTTATTTCAATAAACATGAAAGGTTAACGATGTGTGTTTTTGAGTTGTGCGACATCGTTTTTCTCAGTGAGGAAATTTACCAAATAACGGGATATACTGTTGATTGGGGTATCTGTTGAACAAAATGGTTTTTTTGCAGAATACAAACAATTTAATTTGAAACAGTGAAAAGATTCAAATGGTCAAAAAAAAGAAAGCAATCCGGAAAAATAGAGTATTTATACTCGGTTGGTATCCAGCGGAGGTGTTATAGTCTACTTTCGACAGAAAGACCGGAGACATTTTACAATTTCACAATATTTAACCACTGACGACTTGAAACATTGGGGTGAACAAAAGTAAATTAGGCGAAATAGCATGGTAAAAGAGGAGTGTGCAGAAAATTAGAAACATCGCGGCGGGACCTAATGTGCCATCCTTTAAGGTTTTGGCCAAAAATCTATGCCGTTTTTTCGGAAACACAATATATCCAAAAAAGCGAACTTTAGAACAAAAAAAAGGGGAACGTTTGAAATAGCGAAATGCGAAGACGGATTCTGCTGCTAAACTAGATTTGTGTTGGTTTTCTTTCGTATAGCTAAAAATTCCTTTGTTTTGTAAAAAAAAAACAAAGATAAATTTTACGTGACATAGGCCTTTATAGTCTATTTTCAACGAAAGGCTGGCGACTTTTCAGCAACTTTGATATCAACTTGTATTTAAAGGGGCCGTCAGGGGCCTTTTCTGATTGGAAATGCACCTTAGACAAATTGCGCCTTTTCAATTGGAATGATTTTCCCGTACACCGCTCCAGACAACGGCCGTGCGCAAAATGCTTGCCAAGTCTTCGCCTGCGATTTGGAAAGGCCCCTGACGAGCGCTTGAACCACTGCGGTTTGAAACATTGAAGTGAACAACAATAAAATGAAGGAAATCGCACTTGGGCCGAAAACAGGTGCCGCTTTTCAGAAACTCACTATATGTAATAATCCTTTTTTTGTTACATCAAACCTTTCACTTGTTAACTCTGTAAATTACACAACTTTTCAACTGACAAAATGCCGTTTTTCTTGTGTGTTTTTTGCACGGATTTTTGTTTGCTCACGATGTTTGTAAACATACGTAAATTGATTTTCAACTCAACATTTGTCATAAAACTTCGCGAAATATTCAACTTCCTGGTTTGTGAAGCATTACCCTCAGCATTGCATTTTACATTCGGCAGTGATGTTCGTCCTTACGCTCCATTTCTTCGTTTTCTGCAATTTCTTAGAGACATACTTTCCAATTCGCTCTATTGGTAACCGTTGAAGTGTATATAATCGAAAACTTTCAGTTGTTTGCTCCAAAACGCTTTTAGTCTCATTTTTCAGACTCGTCGTCTCCTTAATCCTCTCTTTGTGTCTCTTTTCCTCTTTGTGTCTCTAAGTTTTTCGGTCTCTCTGGATATCAAACTGTCTCTCTTCACTTTTTTTTCTGCATCTTTTTCACTATGCTTCTATCTCTTCACACACTCACACACTCACACACTCACACACTCACACACTCACACACTCACACACTCACACACTTACACACACTCACTCACACACTCACACACTTACACACACACTCACTCACACACTCACACACTCACACACTCACACACTCACACACTCTCACACTCACACACTCACTCACTCACACACTCACACACTCACACACTCACACACTCACACACTCACACACTCACACACTCACACACTCACACACTCACACACTCACACACTCACACACTCACACACTCACACACTCACACACTCACACACTCACACACTCACACACTCACACACTCACACACTCACACACTCACACACTCACACACTCACACACTCACACACTCTCACACTCACACACTCACTCACTCACACACTCACACACTCACACACTCACACACTCACACACTCACGCACTCACACACTCACACACTCACACACTCACGCACTCACACACTCACACACTCACACACTTACACACACACTCACTCACACACTCACACACTCACACACTTACACACACACTCACTCACACACTCACACACTCACACACTCACACACTCACACACTCACACACTCACACACTTACACACACACACACTCACTCACACACTCACACACTATCTCTATCTTTTTTCTTTGTTTCTCCCCACACACACAGGTGTCCCGCAGGTCTACAATATCTCTCTCTCTCTCCCTCTCTCCCTCTCTCTGTATCTCTCCCTCTTTTTTTTACAGACAACCAATTCGATGACCGATCTACTTATTGGAGCCCTAATTCAAGCCCTGGTACTTTATCAACCTCCCTTTTAAAAATCAAATTTCAGCTTTCACTTTTGGGTTTTTCCATCAACATCTACGCTATCTACCGTATCCACTTAGTAGAAAAGACCTTAAGCACCTTCAATTTATTCTGTATTGCACGTTGTGTCGGAAACTGTGCAATCGCTGGAATGTTCCTTTTCTTCCTAACTCCAAGTGCCCTAATGTTAAGAGGGTTAAGGCCTTAATTTTGGAAGTTATTTAGGCAATTCACGTATCCATTTTGGCTAAACAACCTAATGAGTCCGTTTATAACTACAGCACTTTTCGCGTTTCTATGTTGTACTATGGTTTTAATATCTGTAAATAGATTTATGGCATGTTTCTTGCCTTTGACTTTTAAAAACCACCAAGAAACTAAGACAATTCCAGTGGTAGGATTCATAGAAAGCAAAACCAAAATTTCATTTAAGGCTATGATAATTTTTTCTATACTTATGTCTATTCTTGGCATTTTTCCCAATTGTGACTGGTAAGCAAGCTTTTTTTCATTATAGTTCATTAAGTATCGAACTTCAGCGGAAAACTGCTTTGTCATTTACAATCCGGCAGTTTTGAATTTTGACTCGGGTCCCTGTGGAAAAGACATGTCTTTTGCAATTCTTATAACGACATCTACTTGTTTTGTTGTTTTTGTTATTCTAACAATTCTGTGTTTTGTGAAACTTTGTTTCGGAAAGGTATTGCATATTCTATTTCATATTCGACTGTGCACTCAAACGAATTTCAATGCTACTCTGATAATTTATAGATGGTATGAAATATTGAACAAGAATATAATATTGCAATAAAATATAAATGATTCATCAAAAAAGTTTTAAACTAATGAAATTGATGTGACATTAGTTTAATGAAATTTCAAATTTCGACTTCCAAAATTTAAATCTTTTGATCTTCTTTCTCCGTTAAGCAAACAATCTGATTTTCCGAATATAAGTTTCTATTGTCGATGTCGAGCTACCAAAAAAATTTCAGCCGAATCGGACGGTCGCGCGTCTGGATATAAAAAAGTGGGCGGAGCCTATTTTCCGAGATGAAATTTTTAGGCTGTAAGTTGGTTCTCGGCAGCGCAGGCCCGAGCCTGCGCTGCCGAGAACCAACTTACAGCCAGGGAACATACGAATGTTGGATTTGTCGCTCTTTCACAATCTTTCCAAATAGGATCATAGCAAATTTGATATTTTTGCATATTTCGCTGTGAACAATCGATCGATTAGATTGTTTTCGTGTGTAAAACATTCTAATTTATTTAATTACTATCATATCTATTTCGTTTCGCGCAACAATTTCGTAAGCCAATCAAGTTATAAGCTCAAATAAACTGCAGCAAAGGCGTTTAGCTTAATTATTTCATAACTTTTGATTTCTAATACTTATATATTATTATATAAGCTTATGCAAAGACTTTTCTTCACCTGAATTCTGAAGCTCGAATAATTTCCCGATAATGTGTGTAGCTCTAATAGCACGTAATCTAACGATCTCTGCCGATCGCAAAGGGGGGTGGGGGTCGGGAAAGCTAGCCCCCCAGCTAGCGTGCGAAGTCTGTGATTAACCAAAAAACGTCATGTAAAGTAATTCTTATGTAACATTAACATTAAGGTAGTTTAGGTTGCACATAGGTATGTAGGCTTAGAGTGCCTCTCAGATAACTAATTTTGTGTTCATTCGTTTTCTTGGTAACGAGGTAGTTTTCAGAACAAGTTTAAAAACAGTTTAATAACTCAGAATTTACAATTTACACTAAGCCTCCTGATCGAAAACTAAAAACTTTAGGTTTAGGCATAAAAACAAGATATCTACCAAAATATTTTAACTTTGAAAGAAGATTTGAAGCCGCTTGCTGAAAAAATAAACCGCCATTTCCTTTGCTGAATTGGTTTTCTCAAAAACTTTTGAGTTTTCTAATAGTTTGGAGTTTGTTTTGGGTTTTTTTTTAAAATACAATACTCACTTTAAGAAAAAGTCTTTTTAGGGATATATGGCACACGAAAAGAAATATACAATTCGTCTGTTGCAAAGCGTTCTTCTAAATTCCTTCTTTCTGGGTGATGTCTTCATTTGGTTTGCTCTCAACTATATTCCTTATTCATTGTGGCTTGGCTTTGTTTTTAGCATAGTCACGTGGTTATGTCATATTATTTTCGATGGGTATGAAATTGTGAAAAAACATTATTATGAAAATTCCGATTTAGGTTCATAATTGTAATTGGAAATCGACGAAAGCCAAAGAAGCCTGGAACCACGCAGTCGTTAACGCCGGTTTTGCGGATTTCTGGAAAAGTTCTAGTGAAGTAGACAAAATCTATGCATAACTATAATAATAAATAAATGAGCTCAATATAAATAAACTATAGTGTGTTTCCGAAAAACAGCACCTGTTTTCGGCCAAAAACCTTAAAGGATGGTACATTAGATCCCGCCGCGATCGCTTCTTTGTCTGCGCACTCCTCTTTTACTGTGCTATTTCGCGTATTTTACTTATATTCACATGAATGTTTCAAATTTCCAGTTTTTAAAAAGGAGCCAAACAACAAGACCGCTCAAAAGTTGCCGACCATATTTTGGAAACAGACTATATTTTAATGGTGGGCTAAAGTCTATGTCTGTATCGGTGTGACTAAACTATAGAAATAAAAGTAATACCTTTGAAACATTAAAGAAGAAGAAAATGTCTTTTGGATGTCAGTATCGTACAAAAGGCAGTTTTTGTCGTGCGAAGCGAATTTTAAAAAAATTTGATAAATAACTTTTCAAAAAATTTCAATGAAACATTAATATTTTTCAAACATTGTTTTTATAGTGTCCTTCTACAAAAAATAAATCAAGGAAGAAGGAACAGCTGTATGCTGGATTTATATTCTAAAGAAAACCAAAATGTTTATAGCATATTGATTGCAGACGTGCCATTGTTCTGCTGTGTTCATTCAAAAATATAAATATCCTCTATGATGTTTAATGTACCAATGTATTGCTGTTTTTTCAACCTTTTCACATTATTTTCAGGCGAAGTTTTCTTTTAATCGTTAAGCTTAACTAAACACTAATTTTTAAAAAACCCATATTCCCCTGTTTATTTAAAACATCTTTTTGTTGTTAAACATGTTTTTAACAAACTTCGAGCATTCATATTTTTTTATAGTCTTCCTGGAAACATTTCGACCTCTGCTCCTTTAACTCCCTTCTGATTAACCGAGAATAATTGTACTCAAATAGGAAACTTTTTTGACCAGAAAACATTGCTATCACGAGGTTTATAAAACATAAACACAGAGGAAACTATCCATTTTGTAGTGATTGTGTCACGAAAGTTAGCCATTTTCAATCGATAATTTTTCAGCATCGAACTTCCTTATTTTCCAGTTTTCTCAGATTGACAATTTCGCACTTTCTCTTCAATTGGGGATAATATGAGACATCAAGCTGTTTACAAAGTCGTGCAATTTTACGGGTGAACAGGTTATGATTCAGCAAATTGAAAGATCGCTCTTTTTTCTTTTTCTATTTTTTAACGTTCTTTTCTGTTCTGCATCTCTGACCCTTCTCTGTCTCTCTGTATCTCTGTCTTTCTGTCTTTCTGGCTTTCTGTGTCTCAGTGTCTCAGTGTCTCTGTGTCTCTCTATCTCTCTCTATCTGTCAATTTATTTTGTTCTTTGATCTACTATGACCATATTTCTGTTTCTCAGTCTGTTGTCAATTCGTTGTTTATATATCTCCCTCTCCCTCTTTCTTTCTTTCGCCCTGTCTATCTCTCTCTCTTTCTTTCGCCCTGTCTTTCTCTCTCTCTTTCTCTCTCTCTCTCTCTCTCTCTCTCTCTCTCTCTTTCTCTCTTTCTCTCTTTCTCTCTCTCTTTCTCTGTCTCTCTTTCTCTCGGTCTCTTTCTATCTTACTTGCAGACGCTGCTATAATGACAAACCATCTACTCGTCGGAGTACTAATTCAAGCTTTGGTAAAACCCTGAATTTCTCCCAATTTCAAAACATTTTTAGCTTTCTATAATTGGCCTTGCTGTAAATACTTACGGCATCTACCGTATCTACATTTCTGAAAAGACCCTCTCCACATTTAACCTAATTTGCATTGCCCGTTGTGCGGCAAATTGCGGAACAGCTGGAATACTACTGTTCTTCGCAACTCCAAGTGCCTTAACGTTTTTTTCGCTTTAAAACCTTTATTTGTGGCTTAATTCAGGCAAACCACCCCTCCATTTTGGTTAAACAGCCTGCTCACTGCATTTTTGACAACTACACTATTTATATTTATTTGCTTTACAATGGTTTTAATGGCTGTAAATAGATTTGTGGCAATTTTTATGCCATTAACTTTTTTGCGTCATCAAGAAAAGAGAACGTTTCCCGTGGTAAATTTGAGCAAAATATTTTATTAGCCCTTTTCAGATTATAATATTTTTTGCATTTTTATTGTCTTTTTCACTGACTTATGTACCAATTTTGACATGTAAGAAAAAAATTTTTTCAAATTTTTTTCTTTCAGTGGAAAACTGTTTTGTCATTTACAATCCTACCTTTCTGAATTTTGAATAGGGTTCTAGTGGTGAAATCATGTCCTACGTCCTCCTAATTATTACATCTACCTGTTTTGCGATTTTCGTCGTTTTGACGATTCTGTGTTGCATAAAACTGTGCTTTAGAAAGGTAGTTGTAAAATGTTTGGATGAGGTCAAGATTCACTGCATTGAAGCGTTAAAAAAAGCACAAAATTATCGATTTATCGATTTTATTATTCGTTTTCATCATAAAATCACCTTGTGTATGTAACTCTTCATAAAAATTGTCAAAAAAGAGGATTAGAAACGAAAAATCAATCGATTTCCTTCGGCCGTTGCATAAACTCATAACTATCGAATTTGTCAGAATCAGTGAAATGTTTCATAAAATTGAAAAGTAAGAGTTCAAATTGTTCCAGCAGCCGCTTCAACTAATGTTTTTAACGAAAAATATTTCCACGGCCAAGTTGAAAAACATTGATTGAAAGAAAATACCTTTTAAAGTTGTTTATTGATTTTTCAAAACAAGTTTGTTTGTAATTTCCAACTGAGTTTCGATTTACGAGAAAATTTGCGGATTCTGAAGTTCCAATTCATTACGAAAATTTCCGAATCAACCTAAACACTCGCGTCGTTTGTTGACCACGGTTATAAAACTTCTTTTTTTTCTATTTATTTTTCAAGAACCGTTTTTTTTTTGGTATATTCTGTTTAAATATAGAAAGTTTAACTTTTTTTCGCCTTTTATTACATTACATTAAAAGCTGTACAACACATCAAAAGCGTTCTTTACACTTAGCTATGAAATGCTGTCAAAACAGTCAGAGCATGTTTTTAAAGTTTAAAAAAATTCGACTTGTTCAAAAACATAGTCCATTTCCAACAAAGAGTCGGCGAGATTCCACCGACCTTGATTTCCACACGTATTTAACCACTAGCAGCTTGAAACATTAAAGTGAAAAAAAATTTAAAAAGCGAAACAGCACAGTAAAAGAGGATTGCGCAGACAATTAAGCAATCGCGGCGGGACCAAATGTACCTGTCCTTTAAGAAAATCCCTTTTTCCTTGACTCTTTTTAGGAAACGCACTATATATATATATATATAAATATTATAAGAAATTAAACAGACGGCTTAGTTTTAAAATTGGCAAAAACAAAGAATTAACAGCTTGATTTGAAAACTGACAAACGTTCGCCGGAAAAACCTTCTTTTTTTCTTTAGGTTTTTCATTAGTATACCCCTAAGTTTTGTGCTTGATGTTATGAACAAAGTTTTTAAAACACATTCTTAGTCGATTACAAACATAATTACAATAAAACGCAATTTCCTGGAGACTCGACATACATTTGGTCATAATAATTCAAAGTGGTTCAATCGGGCACATTTTTTGGGTAGGAACTATGTAGGACCAACTGAAATGGAAAGTTATAATGAAAATCGATTATCGATTTGTAAGGTTTTCTCAAGTTTGATAGTAATTACAGTATCTCGGGGTCGAATTACAGTACCCCGACT
The DNA here is from genome assembly GCA_964057215.1 of Oscheius myriophilus. NCBI lineage: Eukaryota > Metazoa > Nematoda > Chromadorea > Rhabditida > Rhabditidae > Oscheius > Oscheius myriophilus. Next base: position 21,031,542 of record OZ059903.1, read on the forward strand.
CAAAAATCGATTATCGATTTTCATCATCATTTTTCACTATAGTTTGTTCTAAATAGTTCCTACGCAAAATATGAGCCCGATTGGACCACTTTGAAATTATATAAACAAATGTAAATTGGTCATTGTCGATTCTCTCAGACATCGCGTCTTAAAAAAAACAATTCCAAAATTTAATTACACATTCAACCCACTGTTTCGCATAGACCAAATGGTAATTAGTGGAAACTTGAAAATAATGGCTTCCAGGAACTAGAAAAGATTCATAAAACCATTTCAATGTGTTAGTTTGTAATCATTTAGCGCTTTTATTATACAACTCCATTATAACTCAGTTCAGGGCCATGTAAAACAAGAAAAGAAATACACTTATCGTTTGTTACAAAGCGTTCTTTTAAATTCCTTCTTTGTATGTGACGTCATAATTTGGTTTATTTTCTATTATATTCCTTATTCTTTCTGGCTCGGTTTTATTTTTAATATAGTTACTTGGCTGTTACATAGTATTTGTGATGGGTAATTTATTATTGAATAAAAATAGAAAAAATTGTTTAGATTTATAATAGTTTTTGGAAATGGAAGAAAATCAAAGAAGTCTGGAGTTGCTGCGCAATCGTCGACGCCTACGAGAAATTCATAAATATTTTTCGCATTGTAATTTCGTATTTTGTTGAAATGTAAATTTACTTGCAAGGAAATACAATAAAAATAGCGAATATTTTTTTTTAGTAAATTATTTCATCAAAAACCTCTTGAAAAGTTGGCTATTTTGTATATTTGTAAATTTCAGGGAGAAAACAAAAACATGGAATTAATAACTTTGTTTCTACTTTTATTTAATAAAAGAAAGAAACTATCAAGCGCAACTGGTAATCGATTTCTTAAATTACCTTCTGAATTAGTTTCTAAATAAATTACACCAACTTCAAAAAAAAGAAGAAAAAAGACTTTAAAAAATTGATATCCCAAACGTTTAGAGCATACGAATGAATTAGGCAACTTTTCAGCAGAAAAATATACATTTTCTCAATGTTAGAATACTAGAACAAATATTCACCACAACATTAGCAAGTTATCCTTATCTAAATTTTTTAAACAGCTAAAACATTCCAACACAAAAATTTTCCTAGAGAAATAAACAATTTGGGTAATGGAACAGCAATAAGTCGGAAACATTTATTGTCTAAATTTATTGAGTATGAATTCACAACATTTCAGTGCTTCAAATGAGGCAATCGTCGATCAATTGGCAGAATCTCTTCATTCCGTGTTCAGCGTTGTCAAAAGCAACTCTCAGAAGGGCTGCAATGATGGCAGCCGCTTCTTCCTGTTCACTGTCGTCGCTGGCGGAGGACATCTTTCCGAGAGCTGGAATAGTTATATTTTGAAAATTTAGACTTAAGTTTGCACAAAATATTTACAGACATTTTCCATTAAATGAGATAATGCTTGTTTATTGCTTAACCGGTTCAAGTACGCAAGAACGCAATTTGGCGTCCCATGGAAAATGTTTTTGCTTTTGTAGGTTTGACTGAAAATGTGCAAACCTCTGTTTTACGATATTTACATTTTGTCCTCGGACATTTTCCTTCAAACGCGATAATGCACGATTCCGTTTAAAACAAAATGAAAAGTACGTAATAAGGCGTGTGATGGAAAATGTTAAGTATCTTTTGCAAAAGTGCCAATTTTACCTTCAATGATGGCTTGTTCAATAGCAGGGAAGCCTTGGTTGTGAGAAATTTCTCGTTTTCCTTTGTTTGCCAGAACCTAAAAAATACTAACTTTATTACATTGTAACATTAAAAACTTACAACTGGCGAAAGAACAGAAACAATGACAATCAGAGCGTAGAAGTTGTTCCACATTTTGATGGTTTGAAGAGCGACCAGACGTTTTTATAGTAGTGCGTGGTACCAACGGAAAACAACAAAAACACGGGGGCGTAGTTAAAATTCCAATTTCGCTTGGACAAAAAAATCCATTTCCTGCAAAGAACAGGAAATATTTTCAATAATTTTGGTGGGCATTGGTGTTTGAAAAGTGACAACCCACGCGAACTTGTGGAAAACATTTAAAATTTTGAATTTGATATTTATATTACCGAGTCACTTTATGTATTTAACAACCCCTTCGCATTTTTCAATACAAACTCAATAGTTACCGTTACACGATGTTTCAAGCTGTTCATAAACTGCTGGCAAAACCTACGATGAGTCACGATTTAAAAAAAACAAATCAAGGACATTTTTTACATTTTTCGTCTGCCTTTTATAATTTTTAATTTTTTTATATTCACACGCTCATTTTTCGTTGTTGATGTTTCTTTGAAAATCTTCGTAATTTTTCCACCGCGTAATTGAAAAGCTTTTTGCTCTTTGCTCCTTTAGATAACCATTGAAGTGTGATAACTCGAGAACTAGATTATATTTTGTCTTTTTTAAAATAAAAAATGAGCTCTTGTTTATTATCAATTTTATAGCCAGGCGTTATTAGGGCAAACAAATGTTTATGGCAACATTGGATGAAATACAGTAAAAGAATGTTATCTATAATTTTTAAGAAAATAAAAAGTCTTAAAAAAAGTTTGTGCTTCAAAAAGTGTTTTCATGACGCCGTTTAGTGTTTTGGCTTTGAAAAAACTTTTCAAATGGTTGAAAAAGTAAAATATAGTCCATTTCCAACAAAGAGTCGACGTTTTTTCAGAGACTTTGATATCCACCTTTTTACCCACTGGTAGTTTGAAACATTAAAGCGAAAATAAATTTCACAAGCAAAATAGGAAAAAAGAGGAGTGCGCAGACAATAATGCAATCGCGGCGGGACCAAAAGTACCTAGTCCTTTAGGAAAACCTTTTTCTTTGACTATTTTTAAGAAACGCACTATATAAGTTTTGTCTTGAATCACTGAATTTGTTTTACCTAGAACCCCGTTGGGTGAGAATCTTGTCGTTCTTTGCTCTTTTAGGCAACCTTTCAACTGTGAATAATTGCGAACAAGAATTTGTTTACGCATTGCTACGATTTGAAGTTCGGGAACATTATTTATCCCCAATACACAAAGTTTATCGGGATATTTAGACTTCCATCCCAATGAATGGCCAAGGATTTTCCCAATTTTTTAAGGACTAGGTCCTTGGAAACAGACTATATAGTCGTCGCCAATGCTACTTTGCCCAATTTCGCACTTCCGAGGGAATCTATTTTGGTCAGTATGCCCAATTGAAACGAGGAACACATTTTTGGATAGCCCTAAGCGTCCCATTTATGAATCCGTTTTCAAAATCTGCTGAGCGCACCTGGGAGCCGAAATATTTCAACTTTTGTTTTGGGAGGATTAGCATTGCAACCTGTTTTTGAATATATCACATCGGCTGGTGAAGCCTACAAATGTGTCTCGGTGGTATAGTGGTTAGCACACGGGGCTCTTAATTTTGTAGTGATGGTTCGAGTCTAAAGTTTTCCAATCTTTTGCATTTCACTTCTGCAGGCACTGTTAGAGCTTTTATTGAAAAACTAATGAAAAAGTTTCTGACTACATTTTTTTTAATGTTTTCGTATTTTCATCTCACTTTTTTGGATTTTGCCTCCAAAACATAAAATAACTGTAATCGCAACGAACGTTCTAAAAAATGTTGTAAAAGTGAAATGCAAAAGATTGGAAAACTTTAGACTCGAACCATCACTACAAAATTAAGAGCCCCGTGTGCAACCACTATACCACCGAGACACATTTGTAGACTTCACCAGCCGATGTGATATATTCAAAAACAGGTTGCAATGCTAATCCTCCCAAAACAAAAGTTGAAATATTTCGGCTCCCAGGTGCGCTCAGCAGATTTTGAAAACGGATTCATAAATGGGACGCTTAGGGCTATCCAAAAATGTGTTCCTCGTTTCAATTGGGCATACTGACCAAAATAGGTTCCCTCGTTAGCTCTGTGCAAATGACACCAGACGCAATTATGCGTACGAAAATCCTGTGCTTTAGGATACGTACGCAATACTGCGTCAGGGTTACATTTGCGAATTGGCTTAGAAGTAAAATTGGCGGAGGCTATATCTGTTTTTCTCTCTCTTTCTCTGGATCCCAAGTAAATGTAATTTGGGTTTTTTTTCAGGTTAGCAATGGAGAACCCACATCTAGGAGCAACGATTCAAGTAATTGTAATTTTTTTTAAAGTCACCTAAAACCTAAATCCTTTCAGCTCTCAATTTTTGGCGAGAAGTCGCTTTCTTCTTTCAGCGTACTTTGTATTTCACGTTGTGCAGGAAATTGTGCAATAACTGGAATGTTTTTATTTTTTTGCGACACCTATGGCACTAATGTATGTTTAAGTTTTAAGCTTAATTGTTTTAAATGTTTCAGGCACATCAACTTTTTTAATTGGCTAAATGGAATTTTAAGTCCATTTTTGGCCGTAGCGCTCTATGCATTTGGGCCTTCTACTATGGTTTTAATTTCGATTAACAGGTTTGTGGCATGTTTCATGCCAATATTTTTTATGAGTCACCAAGAAAAGAAAACTATCCCTTTTGTAAGTTAAAGCTCTCTCATTCTCCGTTTTCAAGATTTTTGTGCGTTCAAGGGGGTCTGTTTAATAAAAAATGTATGAAAAACCAGTGGGGGAAAATAGAAAAATAACACCTTTTTTTTGCTTGTTGTAACAAACGTCAATTGAAAGGCGTCAAAAAAGTTAAGTTTTTGTGGATAATTTTTTCTTTGAAGTTTTTTTGAACAGACATGAAAAATAACTTTAAACAAGCTTAATCAAAAAATAAATCAACCAAATATTAAGGTTAATTTAAAAGGCGGTGAAACATAGCTTGCCAACTTCATTTTTTTATTCCAAATTTCTAGGAGCATACTCATTTTTCTTTTAGCCCTTTCTAGTAATTACCTTAACTCATAAGACACGATTTCTCTAAGGGCCAACAGGGGTGCGGACCTGGTAAAAATAGATTTGGCTGAAACGGTAAATATAAGTTAGTTAGGACCCAAATAACCGAAAAATCTACCCCCTTTTTGAAAGTTCGCCCCTGAGGGTCCAGAAAATGCCTTGAGGGTACCTTTTTCGTATCTCAGTTCGAAGTTAATTTTTTGCAGTTTTAAAAACACCGATCGAGAGATAATTGTATTATAATAAACATTGTAAACATTTGCGTTTAAAGATATTCAACTCCAAACCCAAAAAAATGGGAAAAACCTTTGAAAATTTAGGTTTTTCTGGTTTCATTTCAACAAACTAACCGATCGTCTCGGGAAACCATTATAGGCAAATTCTACGGGTAATTTGCAACAAAAATCATACCTAGGTTTTTATTTGCCGTTCACTGGAAGTTGTGCAAAAATCTCTTGAACATTGCAACCCAAAATGCTCAAAAACTAATAATGCCAATAGAAAGAGGACACAAAGTTACCCCGGTTTGAGAATTTGGAGAAAACTCGAAGCAACATGGAGAGAGCCCTACAGCTTCAATACAAAAGACAACAAAATCAGCACTTTTTAATATAAAATATTGAAATATTGGCTTATTCAAGAACATTTTGCAAGACATTTTGAATTCTAGCTATTTCGCACAACCATGGAACAAAAAAAACGGATTTAGGGGTAACTTCGTGTCCTTTTTCTAATGGCATTATTAGTTTTTGAGCATTGGGTTTTTGACAGTGTTTCTGACGTTTGCCCCTATTGGAAACCACGATATTGCATAGAAAGATTCAAGAAATTTATACACAACTTAAAGTGAACGGAAAATAAAAACCTAGATATGATTCTTGTTGAAAATTACCCGTAAAATTTGCTTATAATGGTTTCCCGAGACGATCGGTTAGTTTGTTGAAATGAAACCAGAAAAACCTAAATTTTCAAAGGTTTTTCCCATTTTTTGGTGTTTGGAGTAAAATATTTTTAAACGCAAATGTTTACAATGTTTTTATAATACAATTATCTCTCGATCGATGTTTTTAAAACTGCAAAAAGTTAACTTTGAACTGAGATACGAAAAAGGTACCCTCAGGGCATTTTCTGGACCCTCAGGGGCGAACTTTCAAAAAGGGGGTAGATTTTTCGGTTATTTGGGTCCTAACTAACTTATATTTACCGTTTCAGCCAAATCTATTTTTACCAGGTCCGCCCCTATACCAAACGGCTCGAAAATTGGGAGAATGCGTCATAAAACATTGAGATATAAAAAATTAAAAAGAAATTAGATTCATTTCAAAGTTTTATTAGCTTGTTATGAAAATCCCCTGCATTAATTTGTGGCTACTCCACGTAGGAAGAAAAGTTAATTTTTTTGTATCCTACTTTAGCAATCATCAGTTCTTTGGCAATATTTTTTAAAGGGAACATAAGACGAAATGAAAGCGGCCGCTCAGAATTATTTTAGAAGTATGCCTATGAAAGGCCAAAATTATATATTTTCTTTCAAGAATCATTTCAGATTGTGATTACCTGCTCAATCATCTTCTGCCTGATCTTGGCGTATTTTCCAATATTCACAAGTGAGCCTAGGTTTTTCTTACATAACATTTAACGACTTTTCAGTGAAAAACTGCTTTGTCATCTATAATCCAAACATTCTAAATTTTGAAACAGGTCCTTGTGGGGAGACCATGTCCCAATCTGTGCTTATTACAACATTTGTTTGTTTCACAATTTCTTTCCTTCTCACCGTGCTTTGCATCGTTAAACTGTGCTTAAGCAAGGTAGAGTCTAACGTTTTCAGGAAAATCGGTTGAAATTCATAAATTATGACAATGTTTTAATGCTGTGGTTAGTTCGAGTTGTGTGAAGTGTTTTGTTATTTCGCGTGGGGTTGTGAAAGTAAATTAAAACGAAAGTTTTTTTTTTAAAACTTGGAAGTATATTTTCATGATGAGTGCCTTCATCTGGCAAGTTTTCTTCATTTTTTGCAAAGTTGTTTTTGGAGCTTTGCATTGTCCCTTTCCAAAAAGGCAAGATTTTGACCATAATCTAAAGAACTAGTTACAATTGGTTCTGCTTTACCTGTTGGCCCCCTCTTTTACTAAGCATTTTCGATTGCAATCATTCTATGTATGTAACTATTTTAAATCGATTTTAATCAAAAATTATCAAAGTCGTCTGAAATTCGCTGGATTTTAGTTGGAAACAGACCATATAAAACTTATTTAACAAAACGAAATTCAGGCAATCGTTTCAAAAGAAACCCATTACACCCGTCGTCTATTGCAAAGTGTTCTTTTTTTTGAATTCGTTCTTTCTGGCTGACGTCATGATTTGGTTCGCGGTGTCTTATGTTCCCTCGTCTGTGTGGTTTGGCTTCATTTTCAATATAGTTACTTGGTTAATTCATGTAATTTTGGATGGGTGAGCTAACTTAAAGTATAGAATCCATCAGTTTCAGGCTTGTAATTGTTATGGGAAATAAGAGAAAACAACCGAAGTCTGGAGCAGTTAGGCTGTGTTCAACCCCTGTTGGAGGGACATCTGGCAATGGTGGAAGATCTTAATGAAAATATGTTTTCTTAAAATTTGATTTAATTTTTTGTTGTAACATATAAAGATAAAATTATGTAAAGATTTGTGAAAACCGAAAAACTCTGCCGCTTCTAGCGGCAGAGTTTTAGAACAAAAAACTCTGCGTTTTAGAACAAAAAACTGAAACGTTTTCACTCTCAAAAGTTGTGTTTCACTCCGAAAATTCATATATGTTGGAAAATAAGCAAAACTCGAAAAGGTCCTCTCTTAAACAATTCTCTTATGGTCTCTGTGTGTCTGTGTGTTTGTTGTCCCCATGTGAAAGTGCGCTGGGTCCGTCACGTGTCTGCGTCTCTCAAATTCCTCTGCACTCTCTCTCTTAGAAGAAAAGAAGGAAACTGGAAAACCATTGAGAAGGAAGAACACGAGTAAAGAAGGCATATACTCCATTTCCAGCGACCTTTGGTCCCGCAACGATCTGCTCTAACTGTCTGCGCACTCCTCTTTTAGAGTGCTCTTTCGCTTAATGTATCTCTGTTCACCTCAATGTTTCAAATCCTTTTTGGTTAAATACCAGCCATTTTTCAAGATTGCCCGAAAATCGAAGACCTTCCCTTGGAAACAGACTATATATAGTTTGTTTCCAAATAAAGGTCGGTTACTTTTGAGCCGTCGTCGTATTTGCTCTTATTTAAACACCAACGATTTGAAACATTTATGTGAGTAGAAATAAAATATGCGAAATAGCACAGTAAAAGAGGAGTGCGCAGACAAATAAGTAATCGCCGCGGGACCTAACGTACCATCCTTTGTGCCCTTTTTAGGAAACACACTATACTATAAGAAAAATAAAATCACTAAAAAAATACAAAAAAACATTTATTTATGAGCAAACTGTTTTTGCAATACTTGGTATCTCAGGTTCATCGATACTATTCTTCCTCGGCTGATTATTGCCAACCTGAAATTAACTTGAGTGTCTTTGGAAATATAGCCGAAAGAACCAAATCTTAGGTTACATAGGTTATTTCCAATTTAAAAAAAAACAGGTACCTCGTTCTTGCAAATCATCGGTTGATCCTTTGCTAGAAAAACAAAGGGAGTTGATGCGAGAGCAACTATCACAGCTACTGCGAGAAAAAGACGAGACCACTGAAATTTGATTCAATCAAAAAATGGGAAAAGAGGGAGACACAGATACGCAGAGAAGCAAAGCCAGAAAGACAGAGAGACAGAGAAATAGAGAGACAAAGAGACCAAGAGACATTGAGACAGAGAGACAGAGAGAGAGAGAGAGACAGAGGGACAGGGAGACACAGAGACACAGAGACACAGAGACACAGAGACACAGAGACACAGAGACACAGAGACACAGAGACACAGAGACACAGAGACACAGAGACACAGAGACACAGAGACACAGAGACACAGAGACAGAGAGACAGAGTGACAGAGAGACGGAGAGTCAGAGACTGAGACATGGACTTACCTCCTCCGGGGAGCTATTTGGGCACGCATATGCCACTGCAACTGGTAGCAGAAACACGATGAAACAGAGAATAAACGATGTCACCGACATGACAAAGTGTATGTGTTGTCGGAAAACCAGAGCCGCACATTTAATAGTCCCAACTGCATTCACTCCAGAGAATACGACAGCAACAGTATAGGCAACTTGCGCAACAGTAGAAGAGCTAGTCAGGCTCATCACAACGAAGCAAAGAGCCATAACTCCTTGGGAAAGAGCAGCAAATATGATACACCGTATTCTTTGGGAGATGAAAGTTATTTTGTCCGAAACTGGGCCCATGATGCACTTTGTATTTGCAGATAGAATGAAAGGAAGGGCTGTTGCAAAGCCGGTTGATTCCACATTCATGCCCAGAACCTTGTTCATGTACAAGGGGCCGTAGAGGAAGAATACTTGAAGGCCCAGTGTGCCACCGGTCAAGGATAGCCAGACTCCCCAGGCACATGGTTCACGGAGAATGTTCCTGAATTTGGTAATAGTAGAGGGATAATCATATATCGTGGTTTGTGTAGCGTTGGATCACGGCGAGCGTCGCGGCATGCATTGTGTGGCGTGGTGCGTCGCGTCACGCAAAAACGCAACACGCGACTCGCGTGTTGCGTCGCATGCTGTGCTGCGTCGCGTGTTACTTCGCATGTTGCGTCGTGTAGCGGAATGCGTTGCGTGGTGCGTCCCGTGTTGCGCCAATCGTGCATGAAGCTGTTGCGTCGCGGCATGCGTTGCTAGGTGCGTTGCGTTATGCGCCGCGGCATGCGTTGCGTGGTGGGTTGCGTGGTGGGTTGCGTGGTGCGTTGCATGATGCTTTGCGTGATGCGTTGCGTGATGCGTTGCGCCGCGGCATGCATTGCGTGGTGCGTTGCGTGGTGCGTTGCGTGGTGCGTTGCGTGGTGCGTCGCGTGTTTCGTTGCATAATAAACGAAAACTCACATGTAAGGCACTGCCTTATCAGCTCCGACTCCTTTTCCTCGAGAAACACGTTCAAGCTCACGTGACGAAACACTTCTGTGCTTTTCCGGATTGTCGTGGTAGAACATTACAAAAACAATCAGAAAGACGATGGATACGATTCCAAATAGGTAGAAGGCACTTCTCCACCCCCAAGGGGAATTGCACAAAGCCCCAGCAACTGGCATGGTTATCACGGAGCAAAATTGTATATACGTTGAAAGGATGGATATATAACCGCCAGCGCCCTTTATTGTCGACCACTGTGATGCAATTTGACCAGTGGCCGGATAGTAAAGTGTTGTTGGGATGCCCTGAAAAGATTGTGTAACGAACTCTCGGTGGTGAGGGTTGGGCTTTCTCAAATTTTTAAGTTAACGATTCCCGGACGCAATTGAAATTTTGGTTTGCGATGGAAATTGAAATTATTTTTTGGTCAGCGATTAGGTGATAACTACCTTTGGACTACTTGCGCTTACACAACGAAATTCTGTAACAGTAACGTGAAATGTCAAAACTCTTTAAGACGCGATGTCTGAGAGAATCGACAAGGCTCAAATACATAGAGGACGAAACTTTTCATCTTGCTTTATTTGAGCTGACACTTTTTGTATAAGACATCTAGGAGGTATGGAAAAGCTTGTAAATATTATTTTGAGAAAGATTGTATGTAGTGTCAAAACGTGTTTCCTGTGTGTGAAAAAAGTTAGAGACCAAAATGCGTTTGAAAAACCACCTAAAAAATATTTTCTCGAAAATATGGAAAGATGTCCTCGCCATTTTTTGATATGTTGTTAAGCTTGTTTTTTTGGTTACACAATAATTTTTTCATAAAATTAAACGGAACTACACATATAGTTTAGGTTAATTGAACACCGCGCGGGCGCCCTTTTTGCACCCTAAAATGCATCGTCCCACCCCGCGGCGGCTGAAACAGCCAACAGCGCGCGCCTCAAAAATTACGAAAACTGTTAAAACTACCTGGTTAAGAAGAAAACTAACCAAACTTAGCATTTTCAATCGAGAATAATGGTTAGTTTGTTTTTCCAATTCAATTATAAAGATATTAGCTCAATATTTCATTATTTTTCAAACGAAATAGTGGAAAATAAACTCTTTTCCGTAATTTTGAAGCGTTTTTGAGCTGTTTTTCTCGTATATGTACTGCAAAACAGTTAACGCTTGGAAAAACTAAGAAATAAACTTCTTTGGATTAAAATTCTTTCATATTTACGAAAAGAAAGCGATTTTAGGGGGACTTTGTAATTTTTGAGGTGCGCGCTGTTGCCTGTTTCAGCCGCCGCGGAGTAGGACGCTGCATTTTAAGGCGCAAAAAGGGCGTCCGCGCGGTGTTCAATTAACCTTAACTATAAGTGTAGTTCCGTTTAATTTTATGAAAAAATTATTGTATAACCAAAAAAAAACATGCTTAACAACATACCAACAAATGGCGAGGACATCTTTCCATATTTTCGAGAAAATATTTTTTAGGTGGTTTTTCAAACACATTTTGGTCTCTAACTTTTTTCACACACAGGAAACACGTTTTGACACTACATACAATCTTTCTCAAAATAATATTTACAAGCTTTTCCATGAAAACCTGAAACATGAGGTTTTCTCAAGTTTGAGGGTAGTTACAGTACCCCTTGTGCCGATTACAGTACTCCGACCCAAAAATCGTAAATCGATTTTAATGATCATTTTGTATCTTTAGGGCTCCTAGATGTCTTATACAAAAAGTTTCAGCTCAAATGAAGCAAGATGAAAAGTTTCGTCCTCTATGGTTTCGGGTCTCTCAGACACGGCGTCTTAAAATGGTCCAGTGAAAATTCTTTTGTAGACATTCTGTCAAAAAATTTATACAGAAAGTGAAATTTCACGTATAAATTGAACTTGAAATTTTATGCCAGAAAAACTGGCAAAAGTGAAAAATTTCGCGGCCTTTCTAGAAATTACACTTTTAGGTGAAAATCAAACTTTCTTCCGCCGAAACATGCGAAGAAAGTAATTCAGCGTTTGCCCAGCGATTAAAGAAACATTGAAAAAAACTGAAGAAAAAAAACTTTGAAAAAATAATTTTAAAAAAAAAAACATTGAAAAGTATTGAAAAAATAACTTTATTCCTGAAAATCAAACTGTGTACACATAATAAAGGAAAGTTGAGCCAACAAAATGGGCCGAACCGGTTTTCGGCACTATTCCATTTTTGCCTTTGAAAATTCTAGGTTTCAGGCTGGTCGATAACAAACCTTTCAATCCCTCCGGCAAGACGGCAACCACAACTTTGAAAAAACGTGTCTTAAATCAGGGAACCGTTGTGTCTGCGTTCTCTTCATTTTTATTGCTGTTTCGGGTCATTAAAATGTTCTCTAGGTCTCAAAAGAAATTTGTCAATCAATGCAACAAGAAACTATGGTTTTGAAAAGCTACTATATTCCATTTCCAACGAATGGGCAAGGATTTTCACAAATTTTAAAGGACTAGGTACCTTTGGTCCTGCCACGATCTTAGATATAGTGTGTTTCCTAAAAACGGCACAAAGGATGGTACATAAGGTCCCGCCGCGATTACCTTTTTGTCTGCGCACTCCTCTTTTACTGTGCTATCTCGCATATTTTATTTCTACTCACATCAATGTTTCAAATCGTTGGTGTTTTAAAATGAGCAAAAACGACGGCGGCTCAAAAGTAACCGACCTTTATTTGGAAACAGACTATACCTATCTGCGCACTCCTTTTTTGCAGGGCTCTTTTGTTAATTAAATGTCTTCAATGTTTCAAATCTTTTTTTGGTTAAAAATGAGTCATTTTTCAAGATTGCCCGAAAGTCGAAGACCGTCCCTTGGAAACAGACTATATTACATTAATCAGAGATCAAATACGACGGTTTTATGTTTTGCCATCAATACTTTCACTGTACGAGGAGGGGCAATTACCTAGCCCGTCGAACTTCAAATTTTATGCCAGAAAAATTGGTTAAAGTGAAAATGTACGTGGCCTTTCAAGAACTTTCACTTTATTTGTCACTCGTCGGCCGAAACATATGAAGAAGTAGCAAAAGTGATTTTTCGACTGAAATTACCGTTAAACTTAATTTTTAGGGATGAAAAGCCGCGAAATTTATACTTATAAATTTTTTTTAGATACACAGCTACGATGTCTCAATTTTTTTTTCAACTTTTTAAAGCGTGGTAATTTTTCACAAAAAAACGAACTTTATTCTTGAAAACGTTGTCAAAATTGGCAAACATTTGAAGGGAAAGTTGTGCCAACAAAATGAGGCCATGTTCCATATTTTTTCTGTCGAATTAAACCGTCCGGGTTTTTCCGCAAACGGGTTTTTGAAAAATCCAGGTTTCAGCTTAATCTCAGACAAACATTGCAATTCCGCCTGGAGTCGGCCCACAAATCCAACTTTCAAAAAACGTGTCTTATATTCCCGAACCGTTGTGTCTGCGCTCTCTTAAGTTGCAAAGCTATTTCGGGCCTTTCAAATGTTCTCAAGGTCTCAAAAGATTTTTGTTAATGAATAGAACAAAAAACTGTGGTTTTGAAAAGATACTGTTGCGAAAACAGAGAAAAACAGAGGTTATTATGTTTTGATCAATATGGTCACCTGTACGAGGAGAGGTTCGGTGCCTAGCACGTCGACCGCCAAATTTTATGGCAGAACAATTGACAAAAATGAAAAATTTCTGGCTTATCCTTTAAAAAAAGAAATTTTAAAACGTCTTTTTTGGCCGAAACATAAGAAGAAAGTTTTTCAGGATTTGCCGAGCGAGTGAAACATTAAAAAAACTATAATTGCCCCAGTAAAAAAGCGAGTGGGAAATATAATTTTGCGGCTGAAATTACCGTTAAACTTAAATTTTAGAGATAAAAAGCCTCGAAATGTTTTCTTTTTTTAGGCATGCACATTTGAGGGGCAGTTTAATGAATCTTTGCTTATCAAAATGTGACTATGAACTCTATCTTTGCTATCTTTGCTTGAAATGAAAATGAACTCTATCTTTGCTTATCAAAATGTGAAAGTGTTGTGATTTTTAATTAAAAAAAACTTTGATCCTGAAATCGTTTTTTAAATTTATACAACTTTAAAGGGAAAGTTGAGCCAACAAAATGAGCTGAACCGCACTGTTCCATTTTTGTCTGTCGACGTCTTTGGAAAATCTAGAAAATGCACTTAAACTGTTGTTTTTCGAAGAAACGTAAGAAAAAATTTGTTCAACGTTTGCTCACCGATTGAAACATTAACAAGCTACAATAGTAAAAAAAATTGAGTAAAAAATATTATTTTTTGGCATAAATTAACCTTAAACTTGATTTTTAAGGATAAAAAGCCGCGAAATTTTTTAACTTTGTTAATTTTTAGCCATACCCTTTTTTAGACTATCCATTGAGCGCAATCTCGATTTTTGCTTTTCAAATTGGGAAAGCGGGTGATTTACGGAGTCGGCCCACAACTCCAATTTTCAAAAAAATGGTGTCTTAAATCTCACTCACACCCTTTGTATAGTCCATTTCCAACAAAGAATCGACGACTTCAATTACCTTGATATCTACCCTTATTTAACCATTGCCAGTTTGAAACATTGAAATGAAAAGAACTTTAACGAGCGAAACAGCACAGTAAAAGAGGAGTGCGCAGACAATAAAGCAATCGCGGCGGGACCAAATGTACCTGTCCTTTAGGAAATGCCAATTTTCCTTGACTCTTTTTTGGAAACGCACTATATCTGCACTCTCTAAATTTGCATAGCTTTTCCGGGTCATCAAAAGTTGTCTAAAAAAAATTATCATTGGATGCAGCACGCAACCCAAAGTTTCAAGAAGATATTATTACAAAAACAGAGGGTTTATAGGCAATTCTCCAACAGAGTTTTTGTGAAACCCTACATTAAAAAAGATATGAAACACTCACCTGAAGAACCCTTGCAACAAACACCGCTGGGTAGCCAATTTGAACAACAAGAGGAAACAAAATAGTAGCAATTCCTGACAACAAAGTGTAAAGACCAACAGTTTTTCTGAAAAAAAGAAAAAAATAATAATAAATTTTACTCGAACGTTACCCGATTCCTATCTTCTGCACAAGAAAACTCAGTGGGACTGTTCCGATCAAACATCCGATTGCAAGCGCGGAAAATAACAGATTCACTTCTGCCGGTGAATTCAGCCATTCTAAAAAAAAAACAAAACATGTTTCTTTTTTTTTGCAAAGAATTACGTCCGCCCGTGCTGTTCGCTACATCGTCCATGCAGATAACAGTAAAATTGAAAACAAGAGAATTGCTGTAGGCGAAGGTGAGACACAAATGTGAAATAAAGAGAATCACGAAGCGCGTTCGACCAAAGAATTGGGAAACTCCTTCCTTCTCCATTTTATAAATAAAACCACTAAACAGGAAATTAAAACTTAGCAGAAAAGAAAAGACAACCCAAAAGTAAGAGATGAATGTTGTGTGAGTGTGTGAGTGTGTAAGTGTGTGTTAGAATGAGAGTGTGAAAAATTCAAAAAGTGAGCGATAAATGCAACGGTTAACTGCGAAAACACCAACTTTTCACAAGTTTTTGTATAAATTTCTTGCACAAGAGGGTGCAAAGTATCGTACAGTTGATTTATTCAAGCGGATTACACAAAGTTCGGTCATAATTCTCAGTTGGTTGGTCGATGTATTTAGTCAACTAGCGTTGTTTGCCTTATTTTAAAACCAGAATGCACTTAAGACTAAGAAATAGGGTTAAATATGTATTTCAGTTTTCTTTTTTTTTTAATCTTTCCCGATACGCCAAATTTGCGTTCTTTCCTTCTTCATTTTTTTTTGTTACTGAATAAAATGTTTGTACTCAGCATATGTTATTCTCCGATCACATAAAGGACATTCCATTTGTATTTTGAAAATGACTAAAGACTTTTTTGTTCGCAAAACTTCACATATCGTAATAAAACAAAGTCACAGAGACACAAAGGTACACGGGTAATAATAAATACGAAAACTTTGACTGTTTGTGGCGATAAGCAGGACTTTGGGAAGTAGTTCACAGATCAGACCTAGGTGATTGCGCTCGAAATTTTGCAGTATTGATAAACAACTAAACTAAACGCTTAATTTCTTTAACTAAACGCTTAAATTCATGGGCCAAAAAATGAAGAAAAAAAACCCATCCATGACGTAAGGCAGACGAGAGAGTGTCATTTTTAATGGGGGAAACCGACAACTTATGTAAAAACTGTCAGCAATTCACCACTAAAAACACGATTATCATACAATTCTGCGGTAAGACAAAGAAACTAAACAAGTAAAAATTGGTTCGATATACAAACTTTTTTTTTAATGGGGTTCATGGCAGAAACAATGTTAGAATTGAAAATTACGCTACACGGTTAAAGGGACAGTAAGGAGGGTTTTTATTTCATTTTTGATCGGATACGGTCGGAAATTATGCGAATGAAAAATTCAAAAATGTCTCGCACCCTCTGCTTTTCCAGAGCTCTTTTATCCAATTATACTGAAATTTCGCTCATTAGCATGTTTTGTAAATGTCGGACACGCAGGGCGTACTGCCCGTCTACAAATCTGTAGACGCAGACCCGTTTTTTACGACTTTGGAGTGGATTTTTACAAAAACGGTAAATTTTCGTCCCAAAGTCATATATATATATATATATATATATATATATATATATATATATATATATATATATATATATATATTCATGATCAGCGCATTTTTCTCTCCTAATTGAGCCAATGTTGTAAAACCCGCCTGACTATCCCTTTAATAATATATGCGGAAACTGTGACTGTTTCTGGTGATTAGCATAGTCCTAAAAAGTAATTTTTTTTTAAGAAAAACATATTTTTTGTTATAACCAACTAAAAGACAAAAGCTACTAAAAGAAAGATGAAAATGGTCATCTATCCATTTTTTTTTCTTTTGTGCGTCGTCTCTTTAACTACCCCAAAAAATGTGAATTCGTTTTTTTTTTTAAAATTACTTTTCATCAGTGTCAAAGTCGGACGAAGGAAAAAATAATAACAAAACTTGAGACACGTTTTCTCAGAAGTTCGAGCATTTGGCCGATCTCATGTTCAGAATGAAATTTTTTGCCTCCGATTTGGCTGAAACTTTAAGTGTGGACTACCTTGGACCCATTTTGTCCGAAAATTACTTTGGTTTCAGACATTTTAATTTCACAGCGAAATAATGGAACGATGACACGACATGTCATAACTCAGTTCAAAGTGGTGCAATCGAAATGCGGGTCAGCTCATTTTGTTGATAATTCTGTGTGGAAAAATAGTTTTTTAAGTCTAAAAACAAGTTTTTCATTTAAAACGTGTGAAAACGATCGACAACTGTTTCAAAAAGGAGTTTTTTGGCTACTACGGTTTCATCCTTACGAGGCAAGAATCGAGACCTAGCGCAATCGATTTGTCGTAAGATTTTGGTCTAGATGAAAAAGTGAGAATCAACAATTTCGAGCGTTTAAATATCTAGAAATTAATTTAAACATTAAAATTTACCCAAAAATGCCGATTTTTCGGTTTTTGAGAATTATTTATTTTATGGTGGTGAATGTTTCATTCTGCTGCTAATTGCTTTTCAAAGCGCCGCTGTGTAACATTCATATAACATTCAGTGCTTTCAGAAAACCTCTTAAAATCTGATGAAATGCATTTTTACAATTGACCATGAATTGTCTCTGCTTAGCACTGCAAAATCCTGACAATCAATATTTCACACGGAAACGAAACATTTGCACAAAATTTAAAAAAAAAAAAAGTTTTCACTGAACGTTAAACTATATTTAAAGTATATGTTTATTCACAAAAAATATTTTTTCTTTGAAAAACGAAATATGAAAAATGAGAAAAACTCTATAATGGTCAAAATTTTCAGCAAACTGTATAAGCCCGGAAAATTAGAATTACAATTCGAGTCTTCAAAACTTGAAATTGAACTTTTCAGACCAACGAATACTGGGCGGTCTGATTGGAATCAAGATCGACTTTGAAACTACGACTACACCTAAGCCAACTACAAAAGCCCCGCTAAAAACAACCACTCCGTTTTGTGTGACTTTGGGAATGATTACAACCTGTTTCGATTCGGACGGTAATATTATCAAGCCAAGCCACACACGAATATAAAAACCAGCGAGCGATCATTTTTCTTTTTAAATTTCAAATCATGTCCACAGCGTGTCAACAATAATTTTACCTTTTTAATTGTTACACTTTGTGTCAAACGTAAAACATGAATCTCCCGTCAGTGTCGCAAAATTTTGTTGTTGACGACATCTAGTTTACATATAGTCGTCGCCATATAGTCTATTTCCGACAGAAAGACCGGAGACATTTTACCATTCCACAATATTTAACCACTGACGACTTGAAACATTGGTGTGAACAAAAGTAAATTAGGCGAAACAGCATGGTAAAAGAGGAGTGTGCAGAAAATTAGAAACATCGCGGCGGGACCTAATGTGCCATCCTTTAAGGTTTTGGCCAAAAATCTGTGCCGTTTTTCGGAAACACACTATAGTTACTTCGCCCAATTTCGCTCTTAGCTATGTGCAAATGACAACAGACGCGAATTTGCGTACGAAAAACCTGTGTTTTAGGATACGTACGCAATACTACGTCAGGGTTACATTTACAAATCGGGCAAGAAGTAAAATTGGCCAAGACTATATCTCCAATTTGTTTTTAAACAATTCTGAAAGATCTCTCTCTCTCTCTCTCTATCTATCTATCTAACTATCCTTTTCTCTCATTCATGCTCCCATTTTTTACTTTTATTCAACAGCGAAATATCACTTTGAATATTTTTTTTCACTCAAGGCCCAATATCACCTTTACGTTTTTCAGCTGCCACCAATTGTGCGATTAAGGCAGCAACCCTTATCCATTCTTCATCTTGAGTCGCTGCTGCAATCTCCGCCATAGCTGAAAAATATAGTACAAAACACAAAGTACGAAAAACGTGATTTAACCTCTTGCTAAAGCTGCATATAAAGCCTGATTTTGGGCTTGTGTTGTCTGAAACAAAGGATTTAAGTTTACAAAAAGAATTCTTAAATTTACCGAAGAGAAGAGAAAAATCACCAGAAGAACTGAAAAACAGAGACTCCACATTTTGGTGTTTTCCAAATTTGCACAAGATTTTATAGTGAAAAATTTTCATAACTCGAATTGAAGTGAAAGCAGCGAATTTCGCCTGGATGTGTGATTTTCGACCCAAAAAATTGGAAATTGTTCCATAAAACCAAAATTTCGCCCCCATTTTGCATGAGAATGATAAAAAAAATTGACAAAATCGGTTTTCGGTTTTTTTTAGGTAAGAGTACTGTAATCTGAAACACACAATGAATTTTGTAATTTGTAATTTGGATTTTTTTCAGTTTAAGACGTTCGAATGCCAGAACATTTCGAAAAATAAAAAGTTTTTTTTAAGAATCAGCCGAAACATTCAAACAAAACGTTCTTTTCAAGGGATGATTTAATAAATGTTTCACTAAAGCCATGTAAAAAAAAGGTTTTGTTACCGGAAACAAAAAAAATTTAAAACCGAAGAAATTTATATTTTCAAACGCTTAAAACCATTATTTGCATTTAAAAAAAAATTAGTATTAAAGTTTTCTCGTTTCTTCGCTTATTCTACAAGAATATAAAACATTAATTTGAGCAATTTTTCTTTGTCTGATGACCAAACATCAGATAAGTGTTTCGATCAGGTAAAAACAAGACATTTATCGATTGGATGATGCGTAGTAATTCAGGTAGCATAAATTATTGGAAATCAATCTGTGCTGAATTTCAAAAGTGGAAAATTTTTTCACAGACACATTTCTGCATTAAAGCATTTACAAAAATTTGATTCGGCCAATGCAATCGATAAATGCCATTTTAATGCATATTTGTGATTTTGACTGCTATTTTTTCAACACAATTTTTAACTTGTATGTTCAATGCAAACTTATCATTTTTGTACTTTATATCCTTTGATGACTTTTCTTTTTTATTGTTACATGAATTCCCGTTCTGTATTTCAAAATCAAACCTTGATTGGACAACTATAAACTAACATATTATTTAGTTTTTTTCTATCGTTGCGTGTTTTGTTGCACTTACAAAATATCTCGACTTTGGATATTTTTAATTCTTCGAATAAGTGGCATACGTGAATTATGAATACTCAAAGAATCAACGATGTTTTAGTTTTCTAACATCTACTGATCTCATATGAGCATTGTATAAAGTGTTTCCAAAAAACGGCACAGGTTTTTGCCAAAACCCTTAAACGATGGTACAGTAGGTCCCGCTGCGATCTCATATTTGTCTGCGCAATCTCCTTTCTAATTGTGTTATTTTGCTTATTTTATTTCTAATCTCATCAATGTTTCAGATCGTCAGTGGATAAAAAATAGCAAAACGTCAAGGCCGCTCAAAAATCGCCGAACTTTTTTGGAAACAGACTATATCAATATTGCAACATGTTAAATTTAAGGTTTCACCTCAAGACGAAAAAATTGCCTAGATACATGTGAAATTCTGTTTAATCTCTCTATATACTTCATTTCCAAGGATGGGCAAGGATTTTCACAAATCTTAAAGGACTGGATACCTTTGGTCCTGCAACGATCTGATCTAACTGTCTGGGCACTCCTCTTTTACAGTGCACCTTCGCATATTTTACTTCTGTTCATTTCAATGTTTCAAATCTTTTTTGGTTAAATGTGTGTCATTTTTCACGATTACCCCAAAATTCGAACATCGTCAGTTGGAAACAGACTATATCTCTATTTCCCAATCCAAGTGCCCATTAGGGACAAATATTTTTTCACTTAGGTTTGTCATCAAAGCTTCACTTGAACCATTCTTTTTTCATTTAAGGTCCAATATCTCCTTTTCGTTGTTCAGCTGCCAATTGTGCGAATTTAAATGTTTTTTTTTATTTGGTTCGCATTGAACCGAGATACAGACAGGCCTATGTGACATCGCTAGTTTGGGCTACAGTAACCAAGTGATTCCAACAAAAAAAAATTATAATTCTTCTATTTCATTTTAAAGCTACCTCGGGTGTTATAAAATCACGCCTTAATGTTTATTTCACAAACAAGCTAGCTGCGATCCCAGCATCATACACAATGGTGTGGTGGTCTTTGGCTTTGTAGTTGTCTTGGATTTCGCTGTGGTTTTCGGTTTTGTTGTGGTTTTTGGCTTGGGCGTCGTTGTGGTAGTGGTGGTTTCAAAATCCACATTAATAGCTACTCCACCAAGCATACTTCCCATTAAGTGAAATCTATCTAAAAATGCAATTCAATTTTTATTTTGTTTGACATATAAATCCCTACTTTTTCCGGTGTATCCAACCGAGGGGAACGCCTTTCCCAATGACATACTCTGAAACGTTGAAGAAATGAAAAATTTCTATAATTATTTACCGTAATTGTAACAAAAAACATAAAAAGAAGGAGAGCTCTTGACCACATTGCTGTGGGTCCATTTAGTGTGATTTGGCCTTTTATAAATTATCTTATCGTTTTTTGTGTTCTAAAATCAAACAAGGAAAAAAAAGACGTATGTTACTTGGTGAGTTAGATAAGAAGTGTCTGCTAAGCAAGCACCATCTGAGTGTTACAATGATCAGAAAAATTGTCAAAAAATTATTTACGGAAGTTGATCCAGCGCAGATTAGAAAAGTTTACAAAGTGATTCTTCAGTTCTTATTTTTTGCTTTGCTGACTGTTTTCCGCATAAAAAACACTGAATTTTATTTTTTAAAAAAATGTTTGTAAAGTCTATTTCTAATGAAAGTCGATGGTTTCAAAGCGGCCTTGATATCCGCTCGTATTCAACAAAAACCTCAGGGAAACATTGAAGTGTTTAGATATAAAACAGTCGATAAAGCATTGCAAAAGAGGAGTGCGCAGACAATTAACTAAAATTAGATCTATATAGCTGTCGCCAAAATGAAATCATATGCTAATTGTAAAAATGTGCAAATAATGCTTTGTCATCTACTGATTAGACTACGAACTTCAATAACAACAGAGGATCACTGGAACATTCTATTTTTATTGGCATGATTCCAATTTGGCGACAGCTATAATTACAATTTAACGTCATCTAACGCAAAATCGAACGCAGAGAATAATTAGATCTAATTACTTGAAAACAAGAGCGTCTGCTAAGCAAGCAGCAACTGAGTTTCAATGATCAGGAAAAAGACAAGAAACGTTCTGCTTCCGTAGAATCTAGCGTAGTAAAGGTATAGTCTGTTTCCAAGGGACGGTCTGCGAATTTTGCGCAATCTTGAAAAATGATACGTATTTAACCAAAAAGGATTTGAAACATTGAAGTGAACGAAGATGAAATAGGCGAAAGAGCACTTGAAAAGCGGAGTGCGCAGACATTTATCTGAGATCTTTGCAGGACCGAAGATACCTAGTCCTTTAAAATTTGTGAAAATCCTTGCCCATTCGTTGGAAATGGGGTATAGTTCAAATAAGACATTGGCTCTTTCGAAATCGAAACCAACTTTTGCTGAATTCCCAAAGTTAAAGAATTTGTTAACGAGCGATATATGTGATAGAATGAATTTGGCATTAAAAACCAAAAAATAAATGTTTTTTGCTACGTGATTATCAGCCGACATTTTGGTGGGCCTCTGCCTTTAAGCAAGAAAATTCACAATAAAGCACTTCAATCAATAAAGCAACCAACATTCAATTCTAGTTTTTTAATTAATTTTATTTCCATTTTTTATAAGTGGTTTGACAAACGCTGTTGAGTTTAAGGTGGTGATGTCAAACGTTGCGATGTCGAGAATTATTTTATGTTTCGTGGTGAAAAGACTTTATTTTTATCGGATTCGAGCTAAAACTAGCTGGTTGTGACATAGGAGCAACACTCAAAAGTGCCTTTTGGGACCTACCGCAATCGATTCTACACAGTTTTGGCTACATTTTATCTTATTAGGTCAAAAAAATTTAGGGCACACC
Organism: Oscheius myriophilus; assembly: GCA_964057215.1. NCBI lineage: Eukaryota > Metazoa > Nematoda > Chromadorea > Rhabditida > Rhabditidae > Oscheius > Oscheius myriophilus. The sequence continues at coordinate 21,054,495 of OZ059903.1, forward strand.
TCATCCTGAGAAAAACGCATTAAACGCGCGCACTCGGGCGCCGGCAACGCTATTCGTGCCGCGCCCCGAGGTCGCCTGCTCCTACAAGTCTTAACGCATTTTTAACGATCGTTTTATATCACCATTGGTTTTATTACGTTTATTTACTATTAAAAAAGAGTTTCCAGCCTTATACTCGGTTTTTCACAACATTTTAATTACTGTAATAACAGGATTTGTTTGAATATGTTTCTTATGCACTTAAAGCAAATGACACAAAGTTTTGAAAGCCTGGAAGGACCTAGAAAAGGACCTGGGGTGCCACACATAGTAACGAAAACTGAGATGTCGCGATTCAAAGCGTTTTTTTCATGATGAGGTGTGCCCTAAAGTTTTTTGGTCAAAATAGATAAAATGTAGCAAAAAGTACTAAAAATCGAATAAAATGTGTCGCTAAGGGCACTTTTGCGTTATAGCGCGTTATACGCTAAAATATCAACAAAAAAAGCGACTTTTTTTTATTATTCCATTGAGTTTTCCTATATGAAAACCTAGTTTTTATAATTTTACATCAATTACAAACTTTTTCAAAATAAAATTATCTAACTTTTTTTAATTGATGGTTTTTAATTTCGTTCACATTGAAGTGAGATACAGAAAAACTTTGACGACATGGCAAGTTTGGGCTACAGTAACCCAAAAAGCCGGAAATCGATTTTAGCCTCTTTACTTGATCATATAAACACTGTTTTATCTGTCACAGGTGATTCCGAAGTAAAAAAATATTCTATGTCACAAGTGGCTCGAGTCTTATAAAAATCGCATCTTAAGAAAAGCGGCTTTTCCATCAAGCCAAAAGTGAAACATTCGCACAAATAAACTTCGTTTCTGAAATCCTATTCTGACAAAAAAAGGAATCCGATCGAAAACTGCTTTTTTGTTGGTGGGGTCACGGAATGTTTTTACCCACGCCAATCAGATTCCATAAAACTGTATCTTGTCAGACTACTGAAAAATTGTCAAATTTGATGTTTTAAAATATGCATAAAACGCTGGGAAAATTTTTTTTTCTGAAAGTTTGTAACGAAACTTGGAAAGAAGACCACTTTTTCTAACAAGCGTTTAAGCCGAGAAAAAAACGTTGTTTAAACTGCCCACAGCAACGATTTAAAAAAAAAACACGAAGCAAAAAAAGGTCAAATTTTTGTTATAGAGTTTTGTACTTACAATTTTTTCTTGACACCGATGTTTTACAATACTTCGCGGAGGCGTGGTTGCAAATTTAACAGTAATTTGCAATGCAATACCCAAAAAATCTAAACATCAAAACGAAATATCAAATGTTTTGCCAATGTTCGCGTGGGTTGTCACTATTCAAACACCAATAAACATTAAAATTGAAAATATTTCCTGTTCTTTGCAGGAAATGGATTTTTTTGTGCAAGGGAAATTGGAATTTTAACTTCGCCCCCGTGTTTTTGTTGTTTTCCGTTGGTACCACGCACTACTATAAAAACGTCTGGTCGCTCTTCAAACCATCAAAATGTGGAACAACTTCTACGCTCTGATTGTCATTGTTTCCGTTCTTTCTCCAGTTGTAAGTTTAATATTTTTGTAAAGTTTGAAAATTTGTATTTTTCAGGCTCTGGCAAATGGAGGAAATCAGACAATATCTCACTACCGGGGCTTTGCTGCGATAGAAGCAGCCATTATGGAAGGTAAAATTGGCAATTTTGCAAAAGGGCATTTTTCATTACACGCCTTATTACGTACTTGTCATTGTGTTTTAAACGGAATAGTGCTTTATCGCGTTTGAACGAGAGTACCCGAAGATAAAAATGTAAACGTCGTAAAAGGGAGTTTTGCATATTTTCAGTCAAACGTAATAAAGCAAAAACATTTTCCATTTGACGCCAAATTGCGTACTTGCGTATTTGAGCCGGTTTAACGAAGAACGAGCCTTAACGCGTTTGAAGAAAAATGTCTGTAAATGTTTTTGTGGAAAATAAAGTCTAAATTTTGAAAATATCCATTCCAGCTCTCGGAAAGATGTCATCCGCCGGCGACGACAGTGAACAGGAAGAAGCGGCTGCCATCATTGCAGCCCTTCTGAGAGCTGCTTTTGACAACGCTGAACAGGGAATGAAGAGATTCTGCCAATTGATCGATGACTGCCTCATCTGAAGCACTGAAATGTTGTGAAATCATACTTAATAAATTTAGAAAGCACACTGTTAAAAATTTTGTCTAAAATGCCATCATGTTTATTATTTTCCGAGGAAATGTTCTTGCGGTTGAATGTTTTGGCGATCGAGTAAAATAAGAGGAAGGACCAACTAGTTAATACCAAAAAGCGACTTTTGTCCTAACATTCTAAAACCATGTAGCACAGTTTTTGAACCTTTTTTAGTTCAATTTTTCTTAAACATGTCTTAAAATTCAATTTATTCGTAATTAAGTTGTAGCTCCAATTGAATGAGGCGGTGTGCGGCCTACGGCCACATTCATATACGGCCATTGCAACCAACTCATTGAAAGGCCCTTGGCCGGAAAGTTCGAATATTATAATGAGCTTTAATTTTCGTTTCATTGTTTATCTGTGAAACAATGCAGAAGAAGTGTTTTTGCAATGAACATACTTTTCGAAAGTGTTCGGTTCTCTTTACAGTAGGACAATTTACCAGCAAAAGATTCATAGAACTCGTATGAATTTACTTTCAAGCTTTTTAAAAAACAAATTTTTCTACTACCGACTTTCTATGACAGCAACGTTTAAAACAAAGAGCTTAAGGTTAGAGAAAACAATAAAAAAGTGAAATAACGGTGTAAAACTTTTGTTTAGAAGTTCTATTTTTCCAAATTTCATGAAGGCGCCGTAATATATTTAATAGTAATTTTCAAAACTATGGTCAAATTGCGCTGAAGTTCAAGTTATTTGCACAAATTTGCGTGGGTTGTCACTTTTTAACAGCAAAAATAAAAATATTCCCTGTTCCTTGCAGGAAATGGAGTTTTGGCAATCGTAATCGGAATTTTAACATCGCCCCCGTGTTGTTGTTGTTTTCCATTGGTACCACGCACTATACTTGTAAGTTTGACATTTTAGAAAGTTTGTATTTTCGATTCTGGCAAATGGAGGAAATCAAACAGTTTCTCACTACCGTGGTGTCGCTGCGATAGAAGCAGCCATAATGGAAGGTAAAATAAGCACTTTTGCAAAAGATGCTTAACATTTTCCATCCCACGCCTTATTACGTACTTGTCATTGTGTTTAAAACGAAATTGTGCATTATCGCGTTTGAAGGAAATTGTCCGAGCACAATATCGTAACAAAAAAGAAACAATTTCGATTTGACACCAAATTGCGCACTTCGCATTTCAGCCGGATGAACGATAAACAAGAATTATCGCGTTTGATGGAAAATGTCTGTAAATCTTTTGCAAGAAACTTCAGACTAAATATTCAAAAATAATTTATATTAATTTAATTAAATAAATAGCTCTCGGAAAGATGTCCTCCGCCAGCGACAACAGTTAACAGGAAAAAGCGGCTGCTATCATCGCAGCCCTTCTGAGAGCTGCTTTTGACAACGCTGAACAGGGAATGAAGAGATTCTGCCAATTGATCGACGATTGCCTCATTTGAAGCATTGAAATGTTGTGAATTCATTCTTAATAAATGTAGACAATAAACGTTTCCGACTTATTGCTGTTCCGTAAACCGAATTGTTTATTTCTCTAGAAACATTTTTGCGTTGGAATGTTTTAGCTGTTTAGTAAAAATACAACAAGATCCAACTTGCTAATTTTGTGGTGAATATTTGTTCTAGTATTCTAATCATGAGAAAATTGATTTGATTCTGCTGAAATGTTGTCTAATCCCTTATAATAAAACGCTACCGTGTGTGTCTGTGTGTGTGTAGAGGATCAGCGGAAGCGGAAGTTCATGCGTTCATTTCCCCCCGAGAGGAGGGTGAGGTCGGCCGTAGGCCGAGTTTCACGTGCTTCACGGCCGAAGGACGAGTAATGAATGACCGTAGGCCATGAATCTGCGGCCGCAGGCCGCCTAATTAAGCGGCCGAAGGGCGCGTGTCGGTGCGGCCGCTGGCCGCACACCAGCAGGGTGCGCGCCGTTGGCGCGCGTACCCTCCTGGTTTATTCCTATGATCTAAACCAAAGCCTGAAACTTCTTCTAAACAATATATTTGCACTGGAATGTTATGTCCAATTAATGAAAAACTTACATGAACCGATGGTTAATTTCGTGTTGTTATAGAAATCGCCAAATTGGATTCGGGCCAAAAATAGCATTAATGCTGCAGGTATTCATAGTCGTGTAGTCGTGCGATACGCAGGCAAAAATAGCTTGCAAAAAGCGGAGACGCAGAGAAAAAACGGCTTTTTTCTCCGATTTCCGTTTGACGACGACTATAGTTTCTGAAATTCTGAAAATGGTAAACGTGGATTAAGTCAATGTAGATTTTTTGGCTTGTTCTAAAGGCTACTATTTCTGAGCCTGTCTTAAAAACCAATTGTCTTATCACCGACTCTTAATTTGCTTAAACAACTCGGGGTGGAATCGAACTTTGCGTTGTAAAGCTCCTAAAACTTTTCCCAAATAAAAATTTTCATAATTATTTTTTCATAATTATTTTTTTTTTCAAAATTGCTGGCTAAGAAGCCAATTTGCCCATTTTTCTGTAACAATTCTTTTGCGCTGGAATGTTTTGGTTATTTGATAAAGCATCGTAAATAATCCAATAGTAATTGGGGAAAAACTATTTTTTCCATGAAGTTCAGTGAAGGGCGGGAAAAAATATTTTTCCTATTTTTTGCAGAAAAAAAATTACAACAAAAAAACAATTTTTAACGTGCGTTTATTAATTAAAATATGTTCACTCAAAATACTTTAAAAAAAAAATGGGTTAAAAATTATTTCTAAAACAAAAGCACTTGTTAATGTTAAAACAAAAGCAAGGAAGGATTTGCTAATGTTTTCAAACAACTCGAAAATCATTTTGAACACTATTATAACTTAATTAAATTTTTTAAAACAAGTTTTCAAAGACACTAAAGAAACTTGATTTCCATTTGATTGTTTTAATACATTTGTGCTAATAAATTGAATGTTTTGGTTTTTGTTTTTTTCCATCGCATTTTAAAAATTTTCATTTAAACATGCAACGGAATGCCACGAAACTGCATATTCTGATTTTGTAATATGCAAAAAAATAAACGATTGTAACATTTTTAAATCTGGGAAATAGAAGTCACATATCCAAAAGATGTGAATTCAATGTTTCAAATAAAATCTGAAAAAAATATATTATGGGCTTGTTTAACGTCTTTCAACCAACAAAAAAAACAATATATCTATAGTCTGTTTCCAAGGGACGGTCTTCGAATTTCGCGCAATCGGCAAAAACGGCACGTACTTAACCAAAAAGGATTTGAAACATTGAACTGAACGAAGATAAAATAGGCGAAAGAGCATTGTAAAAGCGGAGTGCGCAGACATTTTCTAAAAATCGTTCCAGGACCTAAGGTACCCAGTCCTTTAAAATTTATGATAATTCTTGCCCATTCGTTGGAAATTGAGTATAACGAGTTCTTCGCCAATTTTACTTCTTGGCCAATTCGCAAATGTAACTCTGACGCAGTTTTGCGTACGTATCCTGAAACGCAGGATTTTCGTACGCAAATAAGAGGGAAATTGGGCGAAGTAGCATTGGCGACAACTATACATCTTACAATTTCTGAATTACCGCTTTATTTTTAGTTCTTATAAACATAATTTATCCTCCAATTTGATTATTTCCGGAGCCTTTGGCATTGTTGATTATTTCTTCCAATATCTGGATAATCGAAATCATTTCGTTGATTTCCGCCTGGTTGGATCCTCGAGCGACAAGTGCTTCTTGTTCTAGTTCTAAATTTTTCATATAGAAAAAATACAAAAGAATAACCCAGTATTTCAATCTCCCGAAGTACGTTTGAAGCCGGAGGACCTCCAAGGGCTTGCATCTAAATTTCGGTTTTTTTTGTATTAGAGGCTTACAAAACTTACATTCACAAGAGAAAAAAGAGCAAAAAGCAAGAGAAAACCGGAGTTTTGCCTCCACATTGATACTGATATTATCAGAATGGTGCGGCTTATATTGTAAAATTATCATAATATGTGTAGGCGTATGTTTTGACGGTTGAAACTGATCTCTTGCAGAAAAAAAAACATTAAAATGCGAAATTTGATGCAAAAAAACCTGCAATGGTCAAACTTCATACATCCAGTTTGAACACGGATGTTGCATTAATAAAAAAATGTTTAAAAAATCTTGTAGGTTGAAGATTGTCGCCCCGGAAAAGATTTTTAAAAGATTTTTGCTGCTTGAAAAAAATGTAGTATTAAGCCTTGAAAAAATGATGACCTTTGAATTTAAAAAAATAAGAAAAATTTTTACAGCAATTTTTTTTGCCGTTCGGTTCCAACTATAGCTTTTGCCAAACGAGCATGCGCGGCAAAAAACCGCTTTTTCTATGCATCTGCGCGGCTCACACACTATTTTCGCCTGCGTATTGCACCACTGCTGCATTTTCGCCGTTTTTGGCAAGATGCCCGTTTGGCGACAGCTATATCTATTTTTTCAATTATTCAAAATCGTGGCACCTTAAATATTACTCAATTAAGGACAAGACTCACGACAATGCCGAAATGCCAATATAATTCAAGGTCGAATGTGCATTTAATTCTTTTGTGTAACACAAGAGGAGTCAACTTTTTTCATTGAAAAATCTTTTAATTCGTTTTTTTAACGGGAACCAAACTGAATTATCAAAGCATGATAATTCAGTTTTACCAAAACCACCCAATCAAGAAACGGACTTGTTTTATTTTGGAAATAAACAGGATTTAGTGAAACAAATTAGTGATAAAATTATTAAAACGGGAAAAAATATAGTCCAAAACGATCGAAAAATTCTTTTTTTGCTGGCTTACGAGATAAGGCACTTTGTTAAAACATCAAATTGGTTGCGATTCCTAAAGAGGAGTTCTTGTAAGTTTTTTGAAATAGTAGAAACACAGTATACCAAATTTTGTCCGAATCAGTAGGTCGAAACCTGAATTTTTCTTCACTACAATATTTTTTTTTTTGCATTTTTCGAGCTTTCTCCTTCATGGTTGAGTACTTTTAGTCGATGAATTTTCACTTATTAAAAACTGTTTCTGTTGCAAATTTTATGCTGTTTTTGAAAAACATTGTAAAAATGCACACAAATTGAAACTTGGCAGTGAAAATCGTCAAAAACTTCAAAAAAGATGAAAATTTCGTAATAATAAAGAATACCTCGCATCAAACGCAATTTATTTTGGAGTCATTTGAAAGCACGTTCCTCAATTTATCGAAAGAAATCGTTTGCGATCCCGCGGGCTCAATTTGGACCACTTTGAGCCCAGTTACAGTATCCTGGGGTGACCTACAGTAACCCGGACGAGAAAATCGATAATGACCTAAAAGTGTCAAAATAGTGTTTTTAGGTCAAATACATGTTTTTGACCAAGTTTGGAAAAAATCCATTTTTTGAATGTCGTCAGTGTTTCCACACTGCTCGACAATTCAGAAATCGAGTCTTTATGACCAAAAATATCACCTTGACTTGTCAATCGATTTTAAAAACGGGCCCACGTTCTGAAATCGGGCCCGTTCGGGCCAGGCCGGGTTGGGTCGAGACATGTTTGAGACGGGCCCGGTCCGGCCCGGCCCGCAACCAGCCCTGATGTAAACTGCAAAGTATCGATTAGTCGAGAACTTTGAAATTGACAATTGAATGAAACATTTGCATAACATTTGCTATTCGCTTTGCAAACACGCCCTGCTTAAACGAAAAGAACAACATGTGTGAAAATGATCTCTGAATCTTTTTTCATTTCATTTTCAATTTCGGACGTTGCGAACAGCGACATTGTAATATACGCTCCAAAACCAACAACAAACACGTCTATTGTACTTCCTGTCAGGATTTTGCCTTTAAAAACCTGGCCGTTTTTGAAAAACACAAACGAAAATGTTACTTCAGCTGTTCTTCGCTCTGCTTCTCTTTGGATTACTCTAACCTACGGCCAGCCGCGTTTATTTGAAAAACAACACTCCAGTTTTCAGGAGGCAGCGGACCTTTATCTATTTGTAGACGGTGTTGAAGCTGATTTCCGCGTCCTTTTTTACTGTGCTATTTCGTTTTTTTACTATTCACTTCAATGTTTCAAATTGCCAGTGTTGTTAAAAAGGAGCAAAACATCAAGGCCGCTAAAAAGTCGCAAACCTTCCTTTAGAACTAGATTATAAATTTATTTTTACTTCATTATTTCAAATCGCTAGTTGTTAAAAATGAGTGTAAATCAAGGCCGATGAAAAGTCGGCGACCTTTCATTGGAAATATAGTCTGTTTCCAAAGAAAGGTTAGCAACTTTAGAGCGGCCTTGATGTTTTTATCCTTTTTAACCACTGAGACGATTCGAAAAATTGATGTGAAAACAAATAGAACAAGCGAAATAGCACAGTAAAAGAGGAGTGCGCAGACAAATAAGCGATCGCGCCGGGACCTAATGTTGGTGCCGTTTTTCGGAAACACACTATAACCAGCGAAAGAGGAATGAGGAGTGCACATAAAATTAAACGATTCGCGGTGGGATGCAATGACCGCAGTCCTTTAAGAATTGGCCAAATCGTGTTCCGTTTTTCGGAAACAAACCATAACTCTAAATATCAATCAAACATCGCTGACATGGAACTTAAAAAGATGATAATACAACCCTGAAACATGCATGTTCAATACATAAAGTAATGTCAAAAAATAAAAATATACTCCATTTCCAGCGAATGGGCAAGGATTTTCCCAATTTTTAAAGGACTAGGTACCTTTGGTCCCGCAACGATCTGATCTAACTGTCTGCGCACTCCTCTTTTATAGTGCTCTTTCGCTTAATATATCTCTGTTCACCTCAATGTTTCAAATCCTTTTTGGTTAAATACCAGCCATTTTTCAAGATTGCCCGAAAATCAAAGACTTTCCCTTGGAAACAGACTATAGCTTATTTTCCCAAACGTTAAATTTTTTAGCTACAGCTGTTTTTTTCCCGGAGGTGAAAATGAAAATGCCTATAAAATCAAGTTTTTGAAAATGTATTTGTTACAAAATTAAATTTTCAAATTAAAATTTTCATAAATCCTGGTCAAAAAATCGATTTTGACCCAAACGCGTCAACATAAAGTTATTATCTCTGGCGAAATGTTATCGCCACAAAAAGTGTCGAAAGTAAACAAAACATTCCATTTCCATTTGTTTTTTCCGTCTGACCGTCCCTATAAAACACATTGATTTTGCCCACAATAAGGATCAATGTGGGCACATTTCTTCCTGTTTGCCCTCAGTTTTTGGGTTTTTCAACCAATGGTTTGTTAAAAATACTTAAATAATATTCATTTATCCGTTCGAAGGAGGCGATTGAACTGGATGTCCGTCTCGGCGGCATATCCATCGATCTGGAGGGAAACATTCATATTGAAGGACCCCCGGCGGAAGAACCAGAAGATGAAACTGAAGTCATTGTGATACCAAGACCACATAGGCTTAAAATAAAAATATTCCCCGTTACTCTTGCCTGATATCGATTTTCATGAAGACGTTATCACCGTTTCTCCCGTCACTGCTGCTGTTTAAGAATTAATAAATTTTACTCGACAGTTTCATAAAACCTTCAAACAACGTTCAAATTTTATTGTAAAAGGTTTAGATAAACTTCCCCGAGTTTTTGTCACGGTAGGTGGAAATGTTATACCCCTAAATTTAAAATTAGTCTAAATTGCAAACTTATGTGGTTGAAGCAGTGGAAAATTTACTTTACAGAGCGGCGGTCTTTCCAATCGTCAACGTCGTTTTTACAGAGGGCTTTTTTTTTGAAAATGTGGGGATTGCCTGATTTTTGATTTATAGCCTTCCTATGATTCAAAAACTTTGTGCTGAGGCATTTGGGTCCTTATCGATTTTTCCACCCGGGTTACGGTAGGTGCCCAAAAGTTATTGTTAAATTTTAAAAGTTATCCAAATTTAAATTTGAAAATTGTATTTTGTAGCAAATTCAATTTGCAAAAACTTTAATTGTTTGACTTGAACGATTTCTCATAACTAAAAAAGAAAATCTGAAAAACAGGTTTTTGATACTATGCCCATAACAAATCCGCATTAGATTCCAAATCTACGTCAAATTTCGCAACGGATGAGTTTCAAAAAGCCTGTTTCAAAATCCACTTGAATGTATAAAAACGGCCACAAATAGCCTAAAAATGCGTGGAATATGAATTTTTTTGGTCGCTGCGCAACAATGTTTAGGGATTGATTTGTCAAGTAAAAACACATTTTCTGTACCAGGGCATTTATAGACGAGTTTTTCATGTAACAAGCAAAAATAACACTAAAAAGTTGCAAATATATAATGTTAAGACCCCGCGACACAAATAGTGTCAAAAACACATTCGATTTGAAAAGTATCCCTGTTTAATGCTAATTTAACGAGTTTCAGCACGAAATGTTGGTCCCTAAAAATTAAAATTTGTCGAAAATTGTGCAAATTGAGATAAACCTACTTTAAAGGGTGTTTTTTCAGTCTTTTGATATGACTTCGAAAAAACCACACATTTGAAAGTAAACGATGCCAAAAACTTTGAAAACTGTTATTGCACAGCAAAAACCAATTTGTAAACTGTTCTCTGTATTTCCTTTCATACTTTTTCAATTTCCGATGTTTCAAGCAGACGCTATTGTTATCCACACCCCAAAAACTACCACAACAATCCTTTTTCTGTTGTTATCATGTCTGGCTATCACTATATAAATGTGTCGTTTGAAAAAAGAAAAACAAAGAAAATGTTCTCTCAGCTTTTCATCGCTCTGATCGTACTTGGCATTCTGAATCCAGCCGTTGGTTTAAATAAATTTGAAACGAATAATACAATTTTTAGATAACATTGGTTGATGTCGATGCCAAACTGGGCGGTGTCAAAGTTGGCGCAGGCGTTCGTGTTGGACGGCGTAGAACCACCACCACGGAGACTCCTGAAGACTTTGACGAAACAACAGAAGAAGACCCCTTCGCTGATCTATCGATTGAAATTGATGACGGGAAATAAATGTGGTGACGCTTGTGCATCTGTTTTAAAACACTGAAAAAATTAAAAGTTTTCCTCAATGTTTTAAGTTGTTTCAATAACGTGGACCGACTGAAAATACAGTCTGTTTGCAAGAGAAGGTCTTCGACTTTCGGGCGATCTTGAAAAAATACTCGTATTTAACCAAAAAGGATTTGAAACATGGAAGTGAGCAGAGATATAATAGGCGAAAAAGAATTGTAAAAGAGGAGTGCGCAGACAATTAACTAAGATCGTTGCGGGACCAAAGCTAGCTAGTCCTTTAAAATTTGTGGAAATCCATGCCCATTCGTTGGAAATGGGGTATAATAGTCTGCGATTGGAACGCCTTTTGATCTGTGGAACTTTCGTAAGCAATGTTCGAAGAAACGCCTTTTGATGTGCTTAGTGGGTAACAGTTAAACGTGCTTGAAATGTTCAATAATGTAATTTTTTCTGTATTCAGGTTGGTTTTGGTTTTTGGAACAAAAATGTCGCCGAAGACGAAGACAACTGGAAATCTGAATTAAAAAGGGAAGAAAAGCGCTAGGTTTCCAAGAATGCCACCGTCACTGTGACCTAATCATTTTTTTAAAACAATTCCATTAATGATGCAGAAAAAGTTGGATAAAAAATGTATATTTTTCTGAAATTCTTAGATTTCTCGAATGTTTTGTCGCAGTTTGAAACAAAAATTTTGGATATCATTTATAGTGACGCCCACCTATATGTTCTGTCTAGTGAACATATTTAATTTGAAAGTTAGTTCAACGGTTTTCTGTCGAATAAGGTTACCGGAATTATGTAAATGGACACAAAAAGAAGAAACCTTATCAAAAAAAGTGTTAGTAGATTTGAAAGTTATTTTTTTTGGGCATTTTGTGCAAAACATTGAACTTTAGTTGTTAAAACACTCATTCATGTCATCTAACACGAAAAAAATAAGCCACGCCCCTTTTCGGAACGCTCTCCCCCGCATTTTTAGGCTCTTCCCCTCAAAGGGTGGACTCTAAGATCAGGCCTGCTCCTGAAGCTTCGAAAGTTTTAAGCTCCGCCCCTTTAAGGGGCGGAGTCTAAAAAGTATGGGCGTGGCGACAACTCATCGGCGGAGCAAAAAGTGAACTTGGCTTATATTTTCCTCAGCAGTCGAACTTGCGTTAGCAAATTTTTGAATTTCGATTTGTTTTATGCTTTTGTGAAAAACAGTCACACGAGCTTGAAAATCTCAAAAATGTAATTTTTTTTCTTTGTTTAGCTTGGTTGTGGTTTTGGGAACAAAAAAGTCGCCGAAGACGAAGTCAACTGGAAATATGAATCAAAAAGAGAACAAGATCGCCATGTTTTCCAAGAACGCCACCGTCACTGAGACCTAAATATTTTTAAAACATTCTTAATGATGTAGAAAAAGTTGGATAAAGACTGTATATTTTTCTTGAATTTTTTTGATTTCTCGAATGTTTTGTCGCAGTATGAAACAAAAAATTTAGTTATCATTTATAGTAAGTAACTCGCACGAAGATGTTCTGTCGTTGTAGTGAACATAATTAATGTGAAAGTTAGTTCAACAGGTTTCTGTGGAATAAGGTTACCGGAAATATGTAAATGGACACAAAAAGAAGGAAACTTATCAAAAAAGTGTTAGTAGAAAGGTATGTTTAATTCATGAAGAAAATTTTTTTCGGGCATTTTGCGCAAAACATTGAACTGTAGTTGTTATAAACTGTGATTCATGTTATCTAAAACGAAAAAAAATAAGCCACGCCCCTTTCGTCTCACACTCTGTCGCTCCGCCATTTTTAGGCTCTTCCCCTCAAAGGGTGGATGGTATGATCAGGCCTGCTTCTGAAGCTTCGAAAGTTTTATGCTCCTCCCCCTGGGGGCGGAGCCTAAAAGGTGTAAGTGTGGCGACAACTCATGGACGGATCTAAAAGTGGGCGTTGCTTATATTTTCCCCCAGCAGTCGAACTTGCTTTAGAAATTTTCGAAGAAGCACTATTTTTTGAGCTTAGTGGGGAACAGTTAAACGATTTTGAACAACTCAGTTATTTTAATTTTTGGGGCGGTTGTGGTTTTTGGAACAAAAATGTCGCCGAAAACGAAGGCAACTGGAATCAAAAAGAGAAGAGAAACGCTATGTTTTCCAAGAATGCCACCGTCACAGTGACCTAAATATTTTTAAAACATCTTAATGATGTAGAAAAAATTGGATAAAAACTGTATATTTTTCTTAAATTCTTTGATTTCTCGAATGTTTCGTCGCAGTTTGAAACAAAAATTTTGGATGTCATTTATAGTATCTCAAAACATTATACTTAGGTGTTCTGTCGTTGTAGTGAACACAATTGATGTAAAATAAAGTTTTCTGTCGAATAAGGTTACCGGAAAAACGTAAATGAACATAAAGAGAAGAAACCTTATCAAAATGTGTTAGTATAAGGGTAAGTGTTTTTACGAAGAAAGAATTTTTCGGGCAGTTTGTGAAAAACATTGAACTTTTGTTCTTATAAACCCTCATTCAAGTCATCTAAAACGAAAAAAAGCCACGCCCCTTTTCTTCCCGCACTTATTCGCTCTGCCATTTTTAGGCTCCTCCCCTAAATGGTGGATGGATCGATGGGTCTGAATAGTCCAGCTTCCGATGCTTCGGAAGCGTTGTGCTCCTGCCCATTTAAGGGGGCGGAGTCTAAAAGGCATGGGCGGGACAACGACTAACGGGCGGAGCTGAAAGTGGGCGTGGCTATGTTTTTCCGCAACCGTGAAACCTTGGGGAGCAATGTTCGAAGACCCCCATATTTTTGGGCTAAGTGAGAAACATTTAAACGAGTTTGAATATCTCAAAAAAGTAGTTTTATTCTGCTTTCAGGTTGGTTGTGGTTTTGGGAACAAAAAAGTCGATGAATACAACGGCAACTGGAAATCTCAATAAAAAAGAGATTAAGATGTTTTCCAAGAATGCCACCGTCACTGTGACCTAATCATTATTTTTAGAAAGTTCTCAATGATGCATAAATATTTGGAATACTAGAGATAAAGGATTAAATGTACAGATTTTGTTGCTTCCATGTTTTATTGCCGTAGAAAAAATGAGTTGAAGAAAAATTTATTGTTCCAATTCCTCCACATTCTTTCATAATCTTTTCATTTTTGCATGCCAGAAATCTACTTCGATGAGCTTTTCTCCAAAAAACGATTAAGTTTCTGCGTACCATTATTGTGTTATCGAAAACCTTTCGAAAAAACTTTTTTCTTCTTAATTAATCTACCAATAACGTTTTTATGGGCAGATTTGTTATTAAACCAAATTTTGCCGACTTATATAGCCATCGCCAAAGCTACTTCGCCCAATTTCGCTCTTAGCTCTGTGCAAATGACACCAGACGCGAATTTGCGTACGAAAATCCTGTGTTTTAGGATACGTACGCAATACTGCGTCAGGGTTACATTTGCAAAACGGCCAAGAAGTAAAATTGGCGAAGACTATATTGATATGGTACTCACTATTGCACGCACGGAATGGTGTTCAATGAGAAGAAATTCTAAACGCTTATTATGAAACGTTCAAACGAGTTTGCGAGTATTTTTCGTGTAATAAATTGGGTTTATTACATGAAAAGAGCTCGCTGAAGATTTTTTGTACAGATTTGTGGTGGTTTTAAGATTCAAATTTTTTTGTGTATTATAACAGGCAACACAAAAATTATAACATAGACTACTCCAATGTTTTAGCAAAAACATATTAATGAAAATAAGTTTACAACAAAACTCTTCAAAGGCGCATAAAAAATCTTGATCTGCGCCAAAACCCGTCTCATATAGGTTGGCGAACCTTTCCTCTCCAAACGCAAACTTTGAATTACAAATTTTATATGTGTATTCAAATGAAAAATTAAAATTAAAAGAATTTTATATCCAAAATTTTTTCTGTATTTTTAAGACAATACGTTCGAAAAGTAAGTTTTGCTTGAAACAGAACAAAACCCGGCACAAGACAATTTTTAAAGAGTTTTCGACAGGTGTCTCGATGGATAGAACAATTCTAATTCCAATAAAGTGTTTGCTTGTTTTAATTGTCGTATGCTAATGAAGTTCAATAATCAACAAGCAAAATCCTAAAATCAATATCTATCGACTGAATGTTTCCATAACACCCTTAACTCATTCCAACAATATTAAACTTGGGAAAAAAGTTTGCGAAATTTACAAAGTGGTGTATATTACAATCAGGATTAAACGTGTGCATGGTTCTGGGGAAATTATTCTGTTCAAAAAGTTTTGAAACAACTTGAACAAAAAACAAGAGCGTTTGACTTCGTCAGCAAAAAGTTTGAATGGAAACGAACGGAATCGAAGCTACTCGATTAAAAAACATAACCTGAGCGATACATTTAATAGAGATTCCAAAATAAAGTTTTATTTACTAGCTATTCCTTTTCTTTCGACAACATTCGCCACCCTGTTCCACTTCGAACTACTCAAGTGAGATATAATGATGGTTGGAGAAGTTGAATTCTGTGGAAGCTTTCTTTTTCCAAATACCAAAACCAGTCTGAAAATGTCCTTTAAAAGAAGTTATGAAATTTTACCCGTCAATAATGACATGTACGAGCCAAGAAACGATGTTTAAGAAGAAGAGAACCCAGATGTTTGAAGTCGGGTTGAAGCGATAAATAACGTAGTAAATGGAAAGGTCGACAAAGAAGAGAAGGTTTAAGAAAATGCTCTGCGAAATGAATCACGTGTGAGTGTGTGAGTGTGTGAGTGTGTGAGTGTGTGAGTGTGTGAGTGTGTGAGTGTGTGAACATTATATCACCTGAAGCAGTCGGGCTGCAGACCTATTTACATAACTTGGTAATTTAAATTTACCTTAATTTTTGTATGAAGCCTTCTATAACACAATTTTATAACACAAAGTACAATAAGAACAACCGAAATGACAAAACACACTAAACCAGAGAAAAAAGTGATATCTGTTGTGACAAAATAGCAGGGGCCCATTTCATTGTTGAAATTGAGAATGGTTGGATCATACGCAACTTTGCAATTATCTGCAAATTAAATAAAGCAAAAATCTGTGATGCCTACCATTTTCCTTACCAGTAATAAATGGGACTAACCCGATGGATGTTGAGAAAAAAGCGCAGCTGAAAAGAAGAATCTGAAAGATTTCTTTGGGCATTTGAATGTTTCAGACTTTTCAGAATAGCAATATACCAAAATTGAACAAACTTTACTATTCTTAGAATCGAACGTTTATAAGACAAATTGAGCACAAAATTCAGACTAAAATTAATTCACCCCCCCCCCCCCCCCCAAATATTTTTCATTTCTTTGGAACCTGCCTTCAACTAACCAACGAGAAGTATTTTCTACACAATTTATGCCACTTTTTTAAAATATGCGATTTACAAACAAAAAACACAGTCAAAACAAAAACAGAACACCATTTTTTGTTTTTTTTTTAATGCTGAAATCGGGTTTTTTTTAAATGTTTTAGTTTACGTTTAATCATTGTTTCCGCGTAAAGACGCCGCACTAATAGTGTTGTTTGTATATTTCGTGGTAGTTTATGGGAAAATTTCTTTTCTTTTGCGTTTTGAAATGAAAATAAAGAAAAAACAAAGCATTTATTTCTTCCTTTAAAAAAGGTTTTGAAAGGGTGGCACAAAATTTAAATGCAAGCTATAGATAGCTTTAAGAGCATTTGAGTTTTTCAAACATTTTTTTTAAAAATAATCAGCTTATTTAGTTTAGAATGATTCTGCTGTTCGATCGAAATTAACAATATCAGCGAAAAAACCGTTTCAGCAACATTGTTCGACATTTTATTAAAAATTATTAAAAACCACTTAAATTATTAAAAACCCATGTATTTACTATGTTTTTGATAATTTCAATTTTCGAAACGACGAATGAAGCGATTGTTTATTTTGAGTTTATAGGTAATACATGGGTGAAACCTTTAGTTAGCTGATGGAAAACTCATTTATTTTTTGCTCTAAATTAAAAAAAGTCTCGGTAAATTTTTTTTTGTTTTTTAAAGTTCCTTCGAAATTTGTAAAAATTTAAGAAACAACTAAAACAAAAAACTCTACAAAAAACTTTTTTTTTTAAATTAAAACCTACAATGGGAACCAACAACTTCTTCTTTATCCCATTGTACTTTAATGGCATAAAACATGCCAAAAATCGATTTCCAGAAATTAAAACCATGGTAAAAGGAGTGAAAACGAAAAGAGTTATCCCAAGAAGTGAACTCAATCCGCGGTTGATTTCATCTGAGATAACCGTTTGTCTGAAGTTAAAAATTTTAAAATTAATAATAGAAAAACTCACAAAATTGCGCAAGGAGTGGCCCAAAAGAGAAAAATTGCACAAACTCCACAGTTAGAAAGACAACGGGCGGTACAAAAAAGACTAAACGAAGACCACCCAGATTGATTTATTCGAATGATAGCTAAAGAATTTGCGATTAAGCCAATAAATGATAGCTGAAAAAAATATATTTGACTTTAAAAAGTTCTTACCAGTCCTTGCAACAAAGCACCTTCTAAATGGTGTTCCATTTTAAAAGCTTTTAAACACTTTAAAAAGCTTTTCTTTCGAATTTGCAATGTTTTTTAACACTATAGTGGTTTCAAATGTAATCCTGTGACAAAGGCTTTGTCACTAGGGCGACCCCGCCCCCAGTGAGAGGTGGCAATAAAAGGAAAACCTAGATTGTTTCGCGTGTGAAGGAAACAGCACGACAAAGGCCCTTTTACCCTAGGGCTATTGGCTGTTCATGGTTAGAAAAAGAAATTTATCTACCGATTAAGAAGATGAAAATTAGAAATAAGAAAAAATAGAATAAAAAAATAAGAAGCAAACAAAGTTTTCTTAAAAAAATTAGTTCTAGCTACCGAGAAACTGAGACAAGTTTAGAAAGTTATATATAGTTCGCGCCAAACTACTTCGGAACAACGTGCCAATGTTTCGATGTTGCACCTAGGTTAATGCGTGCAATATAGGATACTCAGGCAGTGTACGCAGCAAAATTGACCGAAGTAGATTTGGCGAGGAGTATAACTTTTATTGAATGGACACATAAATAAGGTCATCAAGAAAAAGGAAACGAACAAGAGCCAAAAATTCATCAAATTCATGATTAAACGCCTCAAAGTCACACAAAACTAATTTTCGTCAACAGATCTGTAGAAAATATGTTGTAACAAATTCATTTGTATAAAAAATGCAAACAAATCTCTGAAAAAACATTAAAAGTAGGAAGCAATTCAAAGAAAAACACGCCGTGCCATGTTGTAAAAAATTTTTTGTACGCAATAGTGTAAATCAATTGAATGGATATATGGAAATAAGATGTAGAATTAGGGCGACCTTACAAACTTTAATAAATTTGAAGCTTATTTGAAGATTTTTTATTGTTGACGTAGGTTTTTCTTTATTGTTTTCTTTACCGAATTTATAGTCTTCGCCAATTTTACTTCTTGGCCTATTGGCAAAAGTAACCTTGACGCAGTTTTGCGTACGTATCCTGAAACACAGGATTTTCGTACGCAAATTCGCGTCTGGTGTCATTTGCACAGAGCTAAGAGCGAAATTGGCCGAAGTAGCGTTGGAGACGACTATACCTTTATATGAGCCATAATACTTTTTAATTTATTTCTCATTTAACTTTTTGCAAATTTTAATTGATACATTTGAGATAAAAAATGTTCACTTGGAAAAATGTTCAATTCCTGAATTCACGAAAGGGGTTTTATTCGAATTCTTAGTTTTTTAACGGCAGAATTTGCAAAATATATTGGAGAAGGAAATTCGATGCCGATGAGTGATGATGGATGATTATTTTTACCAACTCAACTGTGTAAATCGCTTACAAAAACTATTTTTTTAAACAGAAGAGACATAGGATAAGTGAAAGGATCTCTTTTTGAAAATTATGATAATTTTTTGAAACTGTGACCCGAGATTGACTGAATCTGAAATACATAAAAGTTTTTTTTTCAATTAATGGGGTAGCCATTATTACAATGCAAACAAAATTTTTATGTTATTTTTACTGCATTAACAAGTCTTTAAGCAAAAGCCATGTTTTTAAGCACAGTCCCAAAAAAAAAAATTGTTGAAAGTGATATCCAATTTTAGGCCTTTTTTTGAGGATTTTGTTTTCATTCTGCCGTAAAAGAAGAGTGTTTGATACACCAAAATCCATGGAAACTTGGTCTGCAAAACACAATCAAAATTTATGTTAACCAAGTTATATTTCGTTTGTTTATCCAAAAAACTGTTTTCGCTTTTTTCTGTAATCATTTTTGATTTTTCTGTTGTCCGTTTTCAGGTTTTGTACAAAAACAATAAATGTTGTACAATGAAAAAAACGTCTGTCAATACTTCGAAACCCAGAAATTAGAAATAAAAGAAAGGTCGCAAAAAGAATCTTCAAGATAAGAATATTATTGAAACGCCGTCATGAAATGCATAATTGAAAAATGAAACATGGACTGAATCCAAGTATTTTTGTCAAATTCAAATTTACAGGATTTAGCTTTTACCTGTCGCCAAATTTGGAGTTTTTCTGCTAAATGTGAACTAAATTAATTAAGCAAATAATGCAAAATGCAGTCACTTTAAAAAGTAAAAAGGAAATATCAGACAGTTGTTCTCATTTCTTTTAAAAAAGAGCACATTTCAGAAATCACATGCCAATTAATCTGAAAATAAAAACGATTTACCGGGGACTGAAAGCAAATTTTTATGATAAAACGTATGTATAACCGCACTTTTGTCAGCTACCTTTTTCAAACAATGAATGTATTATTTTTCTCAAAAATTGGACTAAACAAACTTCAAGCTTACAATTTCTTCTTTTCTGGCAATGGCATTGCAGTAAACGCTTGTTTAAAATTCTCATAATTTTATTGTAACACAAAAGTTCTCAAATATTTTTTTTCTTAAAAAAAACTAAGTTTTGATTTTTTGAGTAAATTTTTTGAATATATACTTTTTTTTCACTCAAAAATTCACTCAAAAACTCAAAGCGATTCACTCAAAAAATCTGAACTGATATATTGAAATTAAAATATCTCAATTGCATAACATAAAAACAAAATTTGAGACCATTGTTGTTTTAAAACTTACATACTATACAGAGAAACTCAAAAAAGTGAACCTTTCCATTGATCTTTTGCTAAAAAATTTTCGTAGGAATAGCCGCGTTATAGTAGTGTTTGCTATTATTTTTAAAGTTTTATACAAAGTTGAAACATGCAAAGTCTATATTTTCAAAAAAAGTTTTTCTTTCGTTTTCTTAGATAGGACAACATTTTTTTCATTTCTTTTCACTATTGCACCAAATTGCTTTTTGTGTTTCTTTGTGAAAGAAATGTAGTTTTAAAAAAGCTTTTTCTACTTCTTTTTTGATGCAATCTTCTTTTTCTTCTTCTTCAACCAATTGCCTTTCTTTTGTTTTTAATTGAAGGAAATAACAAATGTCCATTGTTAATCACCATAATTAAAGTTATATTTTTATATCTGTTTATAATACTACCATGATTAAAAACATGTACTCTTAGGGAACAAAACTTAGGAAAAATATGAGTTAAATTGTAATGTGAAACGGGTGTTTTTTTTGCTGCAATACCAGTTTTTTCTTGATGCTTAATTCAAAGTATTCACTAAATATAACCAGTTCTTATAAAACTCACGGATTGTCCTCAGACTGAACTCTCCTCAAAAGTGCAGCGAAATGAATGCCAATTCTCTTTTATTGAAAGCTTCAATTTAACAAATGAAGGTGGTTTATGAAAAATGACCCAGTCTGTTGACTATAAAATATCACATTTCAGTCGCTTGAAATTATAACATGCTATCATTTGCCCATTTTTCAGCCACTTATTTGTTTCATTCATAACCCCGTATTGATGTATTGAGTTTCATCAAACGATAAACTGAAAATGAATCGATAATCGATTTTTTTTGCTTCGAAATTAACACGAAATTTCCTATCTTACGTCTCACTCAAACGATTTTGCTCTACTTTCGATTTGTTAAAAAATTAGCCAATTTAAGGCGACGTAATATTGACCCCCATAATTTTGTACAATTTCTAATTATAGAGACTTGGGGAAGGCCGCACTTGGGAAAGCACATGTAGATTCTATTTTAAATTTTATTTGGTAGTTTTTACATGTGTTTTTAAAAAAAATCATATGAATTACATATGAAACAGATGTTACAATGTTACTTAATCCGATCATTTTCGTTTTCTATTCAATTTTTTTAAATTTTACATTCACGGTAATGAGAAAAGAACTGATTCTGAACTCTCCTGAAAAGTGCAGAGAAATTAATGTCAATTCTCTCTAATTGAAAGCCTTAATTTAACAAATGAAGATGGTTTATGAAAAATGCCATCGCCTGTTGACTACAAAATCACATATCAGTCGGTTGAAATTTTATCATTTGTATCTTTTTTTGTAAATGTGCCGCTTTCATTTATTAAAACCATTTAGCAAAAAATTTGCCCATTTTTCAATCACTGATTTTTTATTCATGATGTTCTTATTTTGAGTTTCATCAAATGATAAACCAAAAATCAATCGATATTGGAATTTTTTGTTGTTAGAATTTGGCATGAAAGTTCATATCTCACGTTTCGGTAATAGCAAAAACCATAATTTTAGACAATATCTAATTATAGAGCTTTGGGGACGCTGCACTTACAAAAGCACCTGTAAACTAAATTTTAAATTTCATTTAGTATTTCTCTCATGTGTATACTCCATTTCCAACGGATGGGCAAGGATTTTCACAAATTTTAAAGGACTAGGTACCTTTGGTCCTGCAATGATATTTGTGAATTGTCTGCGCACTCCGCTTTTACAGTGCTCTTTCGCTTATTATATCACTGTTCACTTCAATGTTTCAAATCATTTTTGGTTAAATACGTGCCATTTTTCAAGATTGCCCGAAAGTGGCAAACCATCCTTGGGAAACAGACTATATTTTGTAAAAAATTTGAAAAAAAGTTTAGTTGGTTTTTTATGGATGTACTTGGCATAAAACAGGTGTTGCAATGTTACTTAATCCGAACATTTTCGTTTTTTTTCAATTTTTTTTTTATTTTACATTTACGGTTATTAGATACATATATACCTGAGTCTGAACTCTCCTGAAAAGTGCAGCGAAAAAATTGTCAATTATCTCTAATTGAAAGCCTTAATTTAACAAATGAAGATGGTTTATGAAAAATGGCCGCGTCTGTTGAGTAAAAAAATCACAAATCAGCCCTAGGAAATTATTGCATCCTAATATCTCTGTGAATATTACCAATTTCAAAGAGAACCCGCTCTAATTCCGCTTTTTGAGAAACATTTACATTTCCTTTTAATTTCGTTACGCGTGTTTTCTTTCCATCTAACTCGATGAAACAGGTGCTACTGTTTTATTCAAAGAAACAATTTCAGTATTTTTCTTTCAACCGTTTTGTTCTAATTTTAGAATTCTTTGTTTTTAAAATTCTATAAAAGTTTTGAATTTTAGTTTTATAGTTGTACTCCTGCTTTTTTCAGATCACACTATGATTATTGAGCAAGGTGTCTTTCATTTGGTATTAAATGAATCGACACAAGAACTACATGATTTATTAGTGTCAAAAATTTCTGATCAACAAGCAGGAGCAATAGTTCAGGCAATTGTAAGTCGGTTTAATTTTGATTTTTACCGATGGTCTTTTTGTTTTAAAGTTTAAGCGAACAGAACCCATATCAAACGATAAGCGAGCTTAATGAACAAGTGAGAACATCCAGATAACATTTAAAATTGAATTGAGAAAAAATAAAAAAATTCAATAAGTTTCTATTATTGCTTTTCCACAGAGCAAAACTTGAACATTTGAATTTCATTGTTACGATATCAAATTTTTTGATATCATATATATTTCAATGTTTCAGAACCGTTTATTGAAAATTTCAATGTGTAATTATCTTGCTGTTCGAGATCTATTTGTTGAAAAATTAAAAATTCGTACACTTTTATTTGTAAGGTTGAAAGACGTAATTTAGTTAAAAAAACAAAACATGCTGTTAATATTGGACATTCGATAGATTTTCTGCCTCGTTAGCACATCTATGGAAAAAAGTTTAAACAAAAAAATACAATTTGTTCCGAGGGGTGGGGGGGTGGGGAGGGGGAATTTTAACTATTTAAGTTTTTATCCGCAAAAATTTTAACTATTTAAGTTTTTATCCGCAAATTAGGCGGAAAACTTAATGTATATTTAGAAAAAAATAATTTCGTTATTTTTTTATTAATGTTTGCGAAATTTAAAATAGAAGAGTTCCTTTCTCAAATTTGTTAGGTGCTTGAAAGATATCCAATTTTTAGGCAAACCGTATACTTCAATTTTGAAGCATCATATACAAAAACAGGCAGAAAAATGTTAAAAAAAACAACGGACTTTTTGTGAATAAAAAATCAACTTTGTAACTTCGACGTTTTTCTCATAAATTAACTCTACTGTCTTAAATAAAAAGTTTTTTTTGTTTAATAAGTTTTCTATGTAAACCCATGTTTCATTTTCCTGGTATTGCTGGGAAGTTAAGCTAACCAAACTATGTCTAAGACTTCCCCAATTTCAACCAAAATGAACCGCAAATTTGTAGGTTTCAGGTCGAAGTTGGGACTGTTACGATTTTACATTGGTGATATTTTCGAACGATGTAGAACATTCACCTAGGTGAAGAACAAATAAAAACGAAAACGTTTATCTGAACTTGATTTTTTGTTTATATTTATTAAAATGACGAAAGGCTGTTTTTCGAGCTTTAACATACTTCAACACAAGAAAACAATCTGCTCTTCAAATCTTGAACATACAATAATTTTCACTTTGGGTATTTTAAATCTACCAGTCGGGTACGCGCGCCTACGGCGCGCACTCTCCTGGCTTGCGGCCTACGGCCGCCACCACACGCGGTCTTCGGCCGCTCAGTTAAGCGAACTGCGCCGCAACATTGGTTTCCTACGGCCACTCATTACTCGGCCTTCGGCCGTGAAAGTGACATTAGGCACGTTTAACTCGGCCTACGGCCGAACTCCCCCTCCCCTTCGGGGAAATGAATGCGTGTACCTCCGCTGATAGACAACACACCCACACACACACACACACACACACACACACACACACACACACACACACACACACACACACACACACACTATAGCGTTTTGTTATATAAGGGGATTATTGAAAAAGGAGGTATTGTACCACGATATAAAACACGGTGTAAAAAGTTTAAAAAAAAATAAAATGCATGTTTTCTTTCTTTGCTTTCATTACTTACTTAGTTGTAGGTTTGTTTTAATTTTTTTTACCAATACAAACATTCTTTCTAAGTTCTAAAAAGTTTTCTTGTGAAGCTAGACTCAACAAAGAACAAACTGTTTAAGATTCAAATTAGTGATCTTTATCACATTTTTCAAGTTTTAAAAAATGTTAATTGAAAATTTCAGTGAGGTTTTATCTCACTGAAGTTTGGCCGGATCTGATGGTTTCAATTTTAAAGCAATTTAAGTTTTTTAATGTTAATTCGATGCAGAAATTAAGGAAGATGGTGAAATACAAAAAAATCAGTACAATAACCAAAATCAAAAAAATCGATATAACTCCCGAACTGCCTGCAATCAGAGCAATTTTTCGCGACACCGGAGAGGGTGACTGTTTTCTAAAACAGTAAAATGTAAAATGAAAAAATAATTTTTACATTTTTTTTTATAATTTTTCTTTCAGCTTTCATTTCTTGCTCTTCTAATCAACATTTACGCTTTAATGCGAATCAAACGAAGTGAAAAGCGTTTTTCTTCCTTCAGCGTCTTCTGTTCCGCAAGATGTGGTGGAAATTGTGCTGTAGCTGCTCTTTTTCTATTTTGTGCCACTCCGTGTGCCCTAACGTTTGTGAAATTAACTTCAACTTTTTAATTCCAATTTCAGGAGACAAATTCCATTTACTTTAAATGCCATAATAAGTCCGTTACTTGGAGTCTCGTTGTATGTATTTGGGCCCTGTATGATTTTATTGATTTCTGCAAATCGATTTGTTGCTTGTTTTCTACCTGTTCAATTTATGGCTCATAAGGAGAGACTGAAAATGCCATTGGTAAGAAAAATCGATAATTGTTTTTTAGTGATTGGGTCTCGGCGCAAAAGCCGACAACGGGTTCTCTGACTTAAATAGTTTGAGGGGAAATCTGATTTCAAATAAACTTAAATTTTTTTTTAAATCGTTATATTGATTTGTTAAATCAATTTATTGATTGTGTTTGTATCGAATTTTCACATAGCATCTCTACAATTTTTTTGAAACACATCATGAAGCATTACTGTTTGTTTTCCGGTGAAAAAAAATCGATTTCGAAAAAAAAAAGAAAAAAAATCGAAAAATCGATTTCCGATGCAAATCTTCTTATTTAACGTCATAAACTTGAATTATTAAACCGTAGATGTTGTTTTTTGCAGGAAATGTCCAAGAATTGCCCAAATCGTGAGATCAAAAAATATTTAACGTAATGTTTAAAAAAGTCCAAGAAATTGTACGAATCACGAAAAATTGGGAAGCATGGTTTGTGTAATTTTTGCCCATTTTGTGGCACAAGATTCACTTTCAATGTTTTTTTTTGCGTAACGTTTGGCATCTGATAAGTTTTTCAAAACATAAATCGAAGGTTACCCTATTTCCAAAAAATTTTATTGAAAGTGAATAAAAACAGTCATAAATGTAGGGACCGCAGACCATAAATTATATTTGAGAAATTCGACTTTTTTATGTAAATATTATATTTACATAAAAAGTCGAATTTCTCAAATATAATTCAGGGTTGGTCATCAGGCCGCTCAGGCCGGCCTGTTAGTTGGAAATGCAGGCCCAGGCCGCGGCCTGGGCCTGGGCCTGGCCTGGGCCTGGTTTATAACCACAAAAATCAAGCTATTAACTGCAGAACTCACAAAAAGTTCATTGTATTTATGTATTGTGTATTGTAATCTCTTCATCGATAACTGCTTCAAAGAAATATACACAATTTTTGATAATAGCATTTTTACCAATAGATATACCTAAACTAAATATGTTTTTTACAAGAAGAGTATGAAAAACTTATTGTAGATTACCGAATAGGCGAGCAGGAGGCGAGCAAGCAAGGGAAAAGTGCTGCAAAAGTGAAGGAAATAGAATTCCAAGTTAAGCAAACTTCATTCGGCCTGCCAACCGGCCTGGCCTGGCCTGGGTCTGGAAATGACGGCCTGGTTAGACCCAGGCCCAGGCCAGGCCCAGGCCGGCCTGGGCCGGCCTGGTCATTTGACTAACCCTGTAAATATTTAAACAGATGATACTCCATAAAACTAAAAAAAATAAATAAATAAACTTAAACTTTTCTTTTTTACACTGTGAAATTTCATCCACAACAAAACGAGATATTCCATTTTTAATGCCAGATTACAATTCCGTTTTTCAACTACCGCCGTGGTTGGGCGGGTTCTTTTTCGGCCGAGTGCACAGGCGCCGCTAAACAGGGCAGAAACTTGGTTGAATGCAAAATCCCTCCAATTGAAGAAAATTGAAGTTTTTTGGTATTGTAATGAACAACCGTATTTTTCTACGATTTATGGCACCAAAATGAACCCCAGAGTAGACGTTTAATTAACTGTTTTCAAAACAGCTCCGAGAAAGGGATCCGGGCCTGTATTTCGCACACATAAGGGAAATCCAAAGAACGCTTGAGAGTTGACTGCTTTTAAAATTGTTTTGCTGCAAAATAAAAGTGGTTTTCTCAAGTTTTACTATCTTTAAACAACAAAAACACTTAAATAAGTTCAGTGCGCACTAATATTGCTACCAAACGTGATTCTGCGACGAATGGGAGCGCCGCAAATGCTAAAATTCGGCGTAATTTTTTTCTGCACGAACGGATTTTTGAGTCTTTTGGGCAAGTATATGTAAAATAAGTTGAGTAATCATATTAATTCAAAATCGGTCGCGCTCCGTACCCAAGCTGTTTTTAATGGCCAAAAACCGAAAAATCATGATTTTTGGCCTACAAGACAAAGAGGTATCGGTTTAAAAATAATTCTTCGGATTCCTTGTGTTCTTTTACGTCGGATTCACCGTTCAAAAAAACAAAATAAAAAATAAAACGCGCGATAGCGATTCAAACCATATTTCCTTAACATTTCGGGCTGCACCGATGTGCGCACCTCTGCGGTCCCTACATAAATGGCCCAAAACGGCAAAAACAATAGGATTTATCGCAGTTCACCTTTTGAGACATCGTAAGTAATCTTTTTGGGGATTTTTTGAACATCGCTCCATTTTTACAGTACTTTTTGCTTATTGTATTTTGTTTACTTCAGAAATATATAGGTTGCCTAAAAGTCGCCAACCCTTTTTTGCCAACAGACGTTTAGCTTTTCGAAAAACTTCTACATTTCCAGGTGGTCGTCTTAATTTGTGCCATTGTTATGCTAATTGCCGGTTTAGTCCCAATGCTCCACCGTGAGTTCAAAAAAAAACGAATCATTCATTTTCTCTTTTCAGAAAATTGCATTGTCCTCTACGATCCTTTGATTCTCGATTTCAATTATCAAGACAGCCCGTGTTCTTACAATTTGAATCTATTCATTCTTGTAACAACGCTTATTCTTTTCATAGTGTCAACGATTCTTGTAATTCTTTGTATCGGAAAATTGTATTTTAAAAAGGGGAAATTTGCAGTGAAGGAGAAGAAATACACTCTCAGATTGTTACAGGTTGAAAAATTTTTTAAACAAAACTAATTTTGTTTAGAGCGTTTTTCTTAACTTAATTTTCTTCTGTGAGGTTGTTCTATGGTTCGTAATGTATCAAATTCACTCCCATACAATTTGGGTCGGTTTTCTTTGCAATATCGCAGTCTGGTTAATTCATATAATTGTGGATGGGTAATTATGTGCAATTAATATATTAATTAAAAAATTACAGACTTATTATAGTTTGGGGAACTCGGCCTCTAAAAGCTAGTGCTTCGATTTCTTTTGTTGGCTCAACTTCGCCAAGTGGATCCAAGTTGTCGAATTTTTTTGTGAAATATATTTTGACACCGAAATAAAACTGATTTTCGTTTTACAAACATTATGCATGTTAATTATTTTGAAAATTTTGAAAGATGAACAGTACTGCCCAGCCAAATCTTGTCTGTAATTGTAAAACAAAGTAGCTAAATTTTCTAAAAATGTATTTTGTTTGACGGAATTGGAGGTCCGTCAAACATGAAACTGGTGGATTTTTTTTTGGTTGATTCAATTTCATCATGTAGATACAAACTGTCGAACATTCTTGTAAAATGTGTATTAAAGACGAAAATATATAATAATTGCTAAACAAAACAGCTTTGTAACACGCGAATATTCCATTATTTGAGCTCTTGTTATCCCGCTGTTTTGCAACATTGCCATAGTGTTTGAAAAAATTTGACGAATGGTTGAAATTGTTTTTTTTTAATGGAATTGCTAAAATGCAGGCACAGGATCTTTGAAAGTCATTGTTCACTCAAATAAGGGGGATGTGAAACTGTGACCTAAACAACTGAGGTTTAAAAATGATTTTATTGAAAAAAATTGGTTAGAAGAGTTAAATGTTTCAATAGTTTGTTTAAAGAGGTGCACACAAATTGTGCCGAATATGATTTTGCGTCTGTAATTATTTACAATTTCTATAGAAAATAAAGTTTTTTAAAATTTTATTCAATTTCCAGCTTGAAAGTAGGCATAAATTTTATTGGTCTTTTTTCCTGGTTTTTTTTAAAATGTTTTTCTGATAATTTTTAGACTAGTATATTTTTTTTGATTAATATAACGTCAAATGCGAAGAAAAGGAGCAGCTAGTGTTTTTTAGTCATGAGTTGGAATATTAAATTTTTAAAAAATGGAATTTAAATTCTTTGAAAAATTTGTTATATTCTAACGTTTTATCTATGTTTAAATAATTCATTAAAAAAAAGGGTAAAAATTGTTTTACTCCCTCCGAAAACTATCCTTTGAAAAGAATTTTTTTTCGATTTTTTGGCCTCGTGTTTCATATGCAAATACCACGAAATTGTGTTTTTATGAACAATATCAATGTTGTTGATGCCAAAAAACTGTCTAGACTGGGCTTTCTGCAATTTGCAGATTGTTCATCTTTTTGTTAAAAATTCAATCTCCAAGTAATGGAAACGGCTCCATTGTAACCGCGCTCCAAACAACCATTTCTCTTTGTCACAGTGTCTAGCTATCTCTATAAAACATATCAATGTTTTCGAAAAACACAGAAAAACGTTTCATCAACTTTTCTATTCGCTTCTCCTGCTTGGAATGATCGGTTTAAAGGTTTGCTCCTTTCTTCTAGCTTAAAAGAGCCACTTAATTTTCAGGTGTCAGCATCTCCATCGATAATCGATTTGGAACTCGGCCTCATTGAAGAACACACAACGACGATCCGCCCTATCGAAGGAGAAACGACGGGAAAAGTAAATCACGGCACTGAAATTACAACTTCTGAGCCACTATTTGGATTTATTGATATTGCAATTGGGAAATAAAGTGTGAAAAGTTTAAATTTGTTATATTTTATTACGTAATTACTCAAATCTACGCCTACATCAATGAAACCCTTGAAAGTCAGGGTTCACTGAAATCTCGTGGATGTGAAACAGGAACCCAACAAAAACTACGGGGAAAAATTGTTATTATTTTCAACAATAAAGGTTTCAGTGGTTGTTGAAAAGAAAAGTATCTTCAAAAAAAGATAAGTACAGTTTTGTTTTTGAATTTACAAACTGATTATAGCTTGAAGAATATAAAATTGAGTTATTCTGATTTTTAACCTTAGTTGGTCGACTGATTACGCGTTGCTCTAGATTTCATGGATACGTTGAACACGAAACATTAGCTTTTGATAATTTACGAAGTTCGGTTTTTTCTTTGAAATTTCTAAAAATAGTGTTATACAAAACGTACAACATTTTTACAATTTGAAAAAGTTTTCTTTTATACCCTTGGTATTTTTTCAGATTTTTTTTCAGATTTAATTGTATATTATTATATATGTTTGATAATTATAGTATAAAATACCGTCTCGCTAATTTTTCTTCTTGGCCGATTCGCAAATGTAACCCTGACGCAGTATTGCGTACGTACCCTAAATTATAGGATTTTCGTACGCAAATTTGCGTCTGGTGTCATTTTCTCAGAGCTAAGAGCGAAATTGGGCGAAGTAGCATTGACGCGACTATAATAGGAAGGGGGCGTATAAAACGGTTTGGAAAGTCCCTTTAGGAAAAGTTTATAATAAACTATTTTCAGCCTACATTATTTTTTTAAAACTCTGCAGTCTTTTGTATTACATCGATCTTTTTTAATAATTTCAAAGTTGCAAAATTAATGCGCCGACCGGGATCGAACTTTAGTCGCGTGGGTGACATTTTATCTACGTCGTCTAAGAAAACGGGCCGATGTTTTGTTTTCATGTCAGCCCTTCCCGACCCGTGAGAAATTGAAGAAACACTTCGAAATGAAAAAATGTTAATTTACTTTTGACGTCTGCTCAACTGTTTTAAAATATTTAGTTATGTATATGTTTTAAAATTTGCAAAAATCAGTAATTTAAAAACATCATGAATGCAAAACGCTTTACTGAGCAGTCATTTTGATGTCTGGAGTGTTTGTTATGTGTTTAATTAAGTTTATGTCTTGGCTGAAACTTAATTAAACAATCCAGAATTCGCAACAAAAAAAAACCAGTTGATTCTAAGAATTTATTAGTGTAACTTTACAGCTTGTCTGCATGAAACACCCTGTGCGTCTTTACAGAAAATTTATTTTAAATTGAAACATTTCGGTGAACATAGGATGTCTCGCTTAAAACTGAAAAAAGGTATTATACAATGAAACTTGAAAAAGCAAATTTCTACATAGTTACAGTGACTGAACGAATGGATGATCTTTTCCCTATGTCCATTGGGGGTACCATGAAACGATCGTCTGTCTTCTTCACACCCAGAAGTCTTAGAAGCTCCCGTTTCACACTTTTGTTGCAGAAGACGAGAGTCCAAGCCGGAGGGAGGATGAACAAATCTATGAGGTAGGTTCGGTTCGATTCGATCATTTCTTTCAAGTCTCTGTCTTCAATGATGAAGCCGGTTATGTAGAGAAGTGCCTGAAAAGAGAGATAAATGGGAGACAGAGAGACAGAGAGACAGAGAGACAGAGAGACAGAGAGACAGAGAGACAGAGAGACAGAGAGACAGAGAGACAGAGAGACAGAGAAACAGAGAGACCGAGAGACAGAAAGACAGAGAGACAGAGAAACAGAGAGACAGAGAGACAGAAAGACAGAGAGACAGAAAGTCAGAGAGACAGAGAGACAGAGAGACAGAGAGATAGAGAGACAGAGAGACAGAGAGACAGAGAGACAGAGAGACAGAGATACAGAGAGACAGAGAGGCAGAGATTTTGTGACAAACCTGCGATGCCGCGTAAACCAAAGTGAATATTGCCAGAAGAAATTCGAAAATCATCATTCCAGAATCAGTTTTCACTTTTTTCGTCTGAAACCTTATTTTATATAAACTTTTATTTAAAAACCACTTTACCTTAACGACAATAAACACAATAACAGTGTTAACCAACGTGAACAGTCCAAAAATTGCCCCAGCAATGGCAGAAAACATCGATGCACTTAAAGGTCCCATAAACTAAAAACATTAGAAAGTTGTTTTTTGGTTTACCTCTACCGTTTCGATGCGTTCGTATTTGAATCCCAGGCCTCCGTTGCTGAAGATGTAGGCATAAGCTCGGCCAGGAATCACGAACCTAAATATAATTTTAAAAATAAGTAAAATAACTGAATGTTTCAACTTAAGGAGACATAAAATGGACCTCTATCGATCCAATGACGAGCTTAACGGTACTGAAGTGGGTGTGTTTCGGTTGTATACCAGCGACAACTGTCACAGTTTTTCAAAATTGGAAAAACGTGTTTTGTGGTTTTCAACTTTTTGCCGCTCCGACGGGATATTCAAAGAATATTTCAAAGAGAGAAAAAATGTTTGCCAATCGCTTTTATGCAAATTATTTATGTTTCTTCAATATTTTCTTGATTAAAGCTTTGTTTGTTTATATAATGATTCAATTTTTTGTTGTAGCTGTTGACAAGCATGACAAGATTCTTGGTCGGCCCAGGCCCCAAATTTTGAAGGAAAAATGACTCCCAGTCAGAGGTGTTTTCGGACCAGGTCGGACCATGCAGCGGAAAATTCGGGATTATTGCGGTTTTTTGTTAATAATATAGGCCCGGGCCGGGCGGAGAAAATTTGAGAGTCGGGCCGGCCCGCTGCCATGGTTGACTTTTTTTGCTAACGGAAGTCAGCAAGAGTCTGCCAAAAATAACCCTTTCTTCATGAAAATCTATCACCTGCAGCATAGTAAGCGCTTATGGGAAGAAGATTACAAAATGCCACCGGGTATAGCATGTCATTTGCACTAAAGTTAATAAATAAAGATTAAAACTTAAACTTAAAAGACGAAACAGCCAAATTCGTTTGTCTACGCTATATTCGAAGAAAAGTGGCGAAAAAAATGAATCTAACTCTGTGTTTCAATGCAAAAATTTGCCTGAACGCGGATTCTCCTTGAGTTCATTCTGATTTAAAGGCCGAGGCCCACGAAAATGAAAAAGGACCTGTCCATGACGTAGCGTATGTTAGAAAGTGTCATTTTCAATGGTGAAATGCAGAGAGTTTTACGATTAGCATGAACAGGTCCCCCTCTTCATTTACGTGGGCCTCTGCCTTTAAGAATTGAAAATAAGCCAAGTAAATTTTAAACAAACTAGTAGACGAAAAATGTTTACAATAATTTTTGTGAACCAACCACATGAACAACAGTGGGACGAAAAGGCTTATGAGCATAAGACGACGGTCGAATTGCTCCCAGAACTGAAATATGACGATTTTTGATAATCCATAGTAGAGAGAAGAATTTAAAAAAAATCTTACAACAGAAACGACGTTTTTCATTTGTATTAAAAACATTATCGAAAATTTACTACAAAGTATCAAAGAATGGTCGAACGTATGGAATTTACTATGCAAACTACAGGGTCCCGTGAATTTAGCAAAATTTCGTTGTAGACATTTGCATTGAATTTAATCTTATTTTCTGATTAAACGATTCATTGATTTCTGTCCATTTTTATAAAGTTTTGACTTGGTAACAGTTTACATCTCTACTAAAATTGCTCGACTTTTCATTTCGACAAAGAAATTGGAACTTCGGCTCGATAATTCGATTCCGTTTTAGAATATGAAGGCAAATTATTGTGTTCAATAATTGCTTTCAAAGCCAACAGTTCCCAAATTTCCCATGAATTTCGTCACAATGAACTCACATATCTCGCCCTCACTGGGGACACGACCACAGTCACACGATGGAATGAAATCAACGAACTTATCACGAGACAGAGTATGGGACAATACGTAGTGGGAATTCTAGAAAGTACATTTTAAATTTTTTAAAATAAACTTTTACCTATAAGCGACGAGAATGAAAACATTGGGTTCTTCAAAGAGGTGAAGTAGGAAATCACAGAAATATCCTAGTTTCAAGACGCGTTTGAAAAAGAAATGCAAGGTAAAATACAGGCTTCCCTGAAAAAGAAATTTCAATTTTCACAAAGAGAGACATTTTTACGCTAATCGCTCCAGCAGTATAGTAGATGGAAAAAGTCGAATAGAGAGTGTTTTTCAACTTTCGGAGGGCTATGATATTCAAAATGAAGAGGAAAATTGAAGAAAAGCCGTAAATTCCTGAAAATATCTGTCTCTCTCTCTCTCTCTCTCTCTCTCTCTCTCTCTCTCTCTTTATTTCTCTCCCCCTCTCTCTCTGTCGTTTCTATATGTCACTGTCTCTCTAAATGCCTCGGTCTCTTTATTTGCCTCTTTGTCTCTAACCGTCTCTGTATATCTATATGCTTCTGTCTCTCTATCTGTCTCTTTCTCTCTCTCTATGTGCCCATCTCTCTGTCTCTCTCTCCCTCTGTGTCTTTCTAACTGTCTGTCTCTATAAGCTTCTTTCTCTCTATCTGTTACTCTCTGGATCTCTCTATGTCTCTCTCTCTCTGTCTCTATATCTCCCTCTTTCTTCTTCTGTCTCTTTACTTGTCTCTGTCTCTCCAATTGTTTGTGTCTCCCAAGATATCTCTATCTCTCACGGTTTCGGTTTCCCTATATGTCTCTATTTGTCAACCAATCAATCAATTTTTTTTGTCTCTGTCTTTATCTGTCTCTGTCTCTCTATGAAACAATCTGTCTCAGTCTCTCTAAATTCTCTCTATAAGTCTCCGTCCCTCTGTACGTCTCTATGTATCTGTCTTTCTATCTCTATATCCGTCTCTATCTTTTTATCTCTCACCAGGTCTCTTTTTGACTCTGTCACTTTACTCGTCTCTGTCTATCTATTTAACTCTTTCACGGTCTCTCTTTCTCTGGCTAACTATTTATGTCTGTTTGTATATTTGTCATGATCTCTCTTCCTGAAACTGTTTCTCTGTATGTCTCTGTGTCTCTATATGGGTCTGTCTCTCTATTATTTGCTCGTCTCCCTATCAGTCTCTGTCTCTTCATATGTCACTGTCTCTCTTTCTGACTGTATTTATCTCTATGTCTCTGCATCTATGTTTTTCTTTTTCTGTCTCTCTAACCGCCTCTCGTCGCTCTTTTTGTCTATTTCTATCTACCTGCCTCTAAATCTCTAAATCTAGGTTTTCAAATGAAACCCACCTTGAACACAGAGTTCGATTGTTAAAAACAGCTGATTGTTCGGCACACACGATTGTTCATGTTCAGTTGAAGTAGATTCGTTTTCCATTTAAAGCAAAAGGAATCGCTTTTCAATGAGGAAAAGCACTCAACTGAACGGAAAACTGGGTGCTAAGTGAGAACTCCCACCATTTAATTGGTTCAAAATGGTGACAGACAAATTTCTCAGTATTACGCTACGAAACACGTGAGAAAAATTGGAAATCTTTTTGCACAAACACCCAGAAAGTCAGTAAATGGTCGCACCAAAAGTCGAATGAACAAAATTGAAATAATACGTTTTTGCTTTAAAACGAATTATAATTTTCAAATGTCAGGTTTAGATGTCAAACGAATGTTGTAATTGAGTTTCAAATGAAAATGGAGGTACGAGTTTTAATGCGTTGTCTTCAAATTTGAAACGAAAAAAACAGTTACAACATTATTACCTAGGAAAATATCGAATTCTATATCTTCTTGACCCCACAATTGCCTAAAAAAATTAATTGTTCACACATTTAAAAAAAAGATTATATATAGAATCAAGCAAACACTACGTACCAAATACTATGTAAAAGTCGAAAACTTTACGGACAATTTGAAAAATTTATGTGAAGTTGAAATTTATAAATTGAAAATGTATAACTTGGAATGAGCTGTGTTGCTAGTTTCAAGAGCATAAAACACCTTTACCATTTCTTTTTATTAAAGAAAATCGAAATTTATCTTTTGAAAATTTCAATAGTCGCTTGCACCAAAATAAAAATAAAACACTATAAATTTAAACAAAAGAAAAAATGTTTCACCAAGAAAAATAGTTTAAAATGACAGTTTTAGATGTCAAACGATTGAACGAAAGAATAAATTTTAATTTGTTGTTTAAAATTAGTAAACCAAAACAAATAACAGTTTCCACATTATTACCTAGGAAAATATCGATTTCTACGTTGTAGAGACCTCCCACAACTGTCCGAAATATACTTACGAGTAGGATTCGCATTTCACATATCAATTTTGTTTTTTTTGTATAGTAAATAACACCTGACCTTCAAATTTTCCTGAATGGTTTTTGTGCATAAAAAAATAATAATTGTATAAAAAATTTAATGTAATAAATTATTTCTAACATAATAAATTATTTCAAACACAAACTCAAAACACTGAAATGTGGGAGGTCAATTGAAGTGTTTTTTTTAACATTTTGAATTACACGGATGAAAACGAAGACGCTAAAAAAACTAAAAAGACTTTTTGGAAAAAGTTTTTTTCACACTTTTCAAGACTGTCATGTGCCAAATTTTGATTTATTTTAAACGTCGAAAATACTTTGTTTTTATGACAAAATCTCAAATTGCTAACTTCAACTCTGAGGGATTTGGGACATATATATATATTCATTCATTTTAAAGGTAAAAAAACTTTTTTTTATGAAGAATGCTGAGCAGTTAACTTGAAATTTAGTTTTTTTTTTTGCCTTTTGAAATAGAACAATTACCACCTGAACAAGAGAAAAATCACTAATTAAACAGGTAATCAATTATAGCTATAGTGTGTTTCCTAAAAACGGCACAAAGGATGGTACATTAGGTCCCGCCTCGATTACTTATTTGTCTGCGCACTCCTCTTTTACTGTGCTATTTCGCATATTTTATTTCTACTCACATAAATGTTTCAATACGTCGGTGTTTATAAAGGAGCAAAAACGACGACGGCTCAAAAGTAACCGACCTTTATTTGGAAACAGACTATATAGGAAGGTTATTCATATTTTTTTGTAAAATATAGAATACATTCCTTACAATTGTGACTTTTACAACTTTTACAGCATATGCAATCAAGATATCAAGAGTAATCGAAAACTCGAAAAATTATCCAAACTTTGAAAAATTTATGTGAACTTAAAATTTGTGGATTGAAATTACTTCTCAAGTTAAATTAAGCTGTGATGTTTCTCCTTAATTAAATAAAGGCGTTTCCTTTCCTATTAAACGAACACAGTTGCAACTAATGTTTCAAAAAAAAAATATTAAGAGGTCAACTTGTTTCATATACGATTATTTATCCATAGCTTTAGGGTTCCTGCATGACAAGTGAAACGGCTTGTTTTGCAAAAGTTTTTTTCAATTTGAAATTTTACTAATATCTTTAAATTTGAGCTTTTGCCTTTTCAATCTAGAAAATTAGCAGAAAAAACCCCTAAATGACGAATGCAGAAAAAATAATTGAAATTTGTGTTTTTGTATATCAAGTGAATTGCCTTCAATTTTGAGAGTAAATTAAGTTTGACCTTAAGGTTTTCTTTTCTTGGTTTTAACTTCGTTTTTTTGCAATGGCTCAAAAGGATACTGACGACAATTGGCTGAAATTGGTAAAAAAAAAACTCGAAACATTGAAATGGCGCATTTCTTATTTTGTTGTTTTATTTGTTTGGGGTTATTTGAAAAGTATTTTCCCACTTTAAAGTTATTTCTTTGAAAATAATCAAGTGAAAACGAACAAGTTAGAAATCGTCGATGAATACGTTTAACTATTTTTTTTTGAAAACCGCTTAGTATAATTTTCCCATTGAAACATTTACATAACACTGAAAAACAAAATTATTCAAAATTAGTTTTTAAAAAAAAGTCTTGGCCCACATGTCGGAAAGTATGAAACGTCAAAAAACAATTTCTTTCGCTAATTTTTTTTTACATTTCTTAGCGAAAGAAAGATTAAACCGCTGATATTATTTTCTTTGACGGAGTTCGTCAACTTTTATTATTGCGAAGTTTAAAACTTTCAAGGGTTTATCGAAGATCTCTTTGTCGTTGTCATCGAAGCTAAAATCATGTTTTCTCTCCTTTTCCTTAATGCTCTGCTCTGTTTTAAATTTCTTGTTAAAACATAAAATTCTTGTTTCAACATAAGTTAATATAAGCAAATCGATAAGGTAAATTAAAGCAAAAAAGTTTAAACTGATATTTCAAAATGATTAGATAGGAACTAGTTACATATAGCTGTCGCCAAACGGGCATCCTGCCAAAAACGGTCCTAATGCAGCAGTCGTGCGATACTCAGGCGGAAATATAAGCGAAGTCGCAGAGAAAAAGCAGTTTTTATGATCGTTTGGGGAAAAAAACGAAAAAAGACAATTTTTTTTGTGGGGGAGGGGGGGGGGGTTAAAATTTGCTTTGAGCTTTTGTCTAGACAATTTCAGAAAGAACGCAGAAAAAAAACCTTATAAATGTTTTTTTTGCATACTAAGCAAATTGCTAAAAACTTTTCGCGTACGTTTGCTTTTTTATGGTTTAAATTGGTTGTTTTTTGCAATTCGACCGTGTACTGACGACAATTTCCTAAAATTGTTTTGTCGCAGAGTCGAAACACTGAAATGGTTAAGCGACCAAATTTTTGTTTTGTGTTTTCAATTAGGGGAGTTTTGTAAAAATTGCAGGTAAAAATTTTCTTCATGGTTTTGTTCGGTTATTTTTTTGGTAATAAATTAATGACAAAAAACAGTTCAACAGACAAACTCGAGTTTTTTTTACATTTGCAAGTTTAAAAAAATTAAATAAATTGAGATACTTCGCTTGCAGATTGAAACGAGATTTGAATATTTTTCGCTTTTTTTCAATTAATGCTTTATTTTTAATTTTTTGGTTCTTTGTGAATTTCGGAAACACACAGCACGCTGTCACAACAATTTTCATTCTAGTTAAAGGTTTTTCTGCTTTTCCTGAAACAGCGACCCTGTGCCAAATTTGTGAATAAATAAAGCCCAAAAAAATGTCCAAAATGTGTTTTCGCATATCAAATTGCACAATAAAAATATTAATTTACGTTTGCCGTTTTTTAAAGGTGTAAAACTCGTTTTTTTTTGTTGCAATTCGTCTGTGAACTGACGATAATTTACTAAAATTGTTTTATCGCAATGTCGAAACAATTTTAAAATAAAAAGGACAAAGTTAGCGAAAACCTCTCAGCATAATTTTCACATTGAAACATTTATGTAAAACTGTAAGAATTTAATAAAAATTTAACTTACACATCCGAAACGTAAAAAAAAACTTGTATTGCTGAAAAATCACACAAGAAAGTTTAAAACCGCGTGTCATTTTTTTAAGACAGAGCTACTAAACTTTTATAAAATAGAAAATTTAGGGGTTAACTGAAGATCTGTGTGTCGTCGTTCTCGCATCTAAAATCAAATTTTCCGTCCTTTTCCTCATTCCAAGCAGAGCTGTAACTTCTCTTCTAACATTTTTGTTACAAAATAAAAGAGTCCAAGCTTGTGGTAAAATAAACAAATCGATAAGATAAATTCGATTCCATTCCACAAATTCTTTTATAGCTTTGTCCGAAATGTAGTAAGCTGAGAAATACAAACATGCCTGAAAAATTGAGAAATTCAAAATTTTTCATAAATCAAACCTGTGAAAATGCATAAAATAGTGTGAAAACAGAGAGAAGAAACTCGAAAATTACCATTCCTTTGTCACTTTTAATGGTTTTTGCCTGAAAATTTGCGAAAAATTACTTGATTTCAAAAAAATACTGACCCTAACGCTGAAAAAGATAATTATCGTGCAAATTAGGGTGAAAGAACCGAAAATTGCCCCAGCAATGGCAGAAAACATCGATGCGCTTAAGGGGCCGATAAACTGTAAATTACTAATAAGTAGACTAATTAAGTAATTACCGTATCGATTTGTTCATATTTGAAGCCGATTCCGCCGTCTCTGTAGATGTAGGCATAGCCACGGCAAAAGATAACAAACCTGCAAAAAATTCAACTAAATTTTTTTTTAATTTTTTAAATCAACAAAAAAAAACTCAATGTTTCAGCATGAAGTTTAACAAAAAAACTAATTGATTTGGTAGATCAACTTTTATTTCTCTTCGTGGAAAAAAATATTCTAAATAAATATTCAAAAAAATGAGTACAGTTTTTACAATGCACGTTCATATTCAAAACCCACAACAAACTTATTTTCCATATACTTAATTATCTTCATTATCTCAACCGCAAAACAAAAATATACCCCATGATAATTTTTTTTACTTCAGTCTGAAACATTAAATCACAAGCGAAATTTTTTGTGTATTCAAACAATATAAAA
The DNA here is from genome assembly GCA_964057215.1 of Oscheius myriophilus. Classification (NCBI taxonomy): domain Eukaryota; kingdom Metazoa; phylum Nematoda; class Chromadorea; order Rhabditida; family Rhabditidae; genus Oscheius; species Oscheius myriophilus. The sequence continues at coordinate 21,094,612 of OZ059903.1, forward strand.
TTGTAAAGCTTCTTAACAAGATTTTTCATTTTTTTTTTAAATTTTCGTATTATTCTCACATAATAGTGGTTTGCCTCAAAAACGTTATTCTTCTGAAAATAAAACAAAGAAGTGATTTTTAGAAGAAACAAAAAATTTGCATGATTTTTTATTTGACAAAAATTTTGCACGGTTTTTTTTCTCTATAGTTTTCATTCCTTTAGTTCGAAAATAAAGGTTATTTCTTTCATTTTTCGTTCTTTTGGTACTGAAATTTGAACGACGGTATACAATATGTCTTTTTTCACTGCATTTTATTAAAGAAACTCGTCACTTACATAACGGAGATTCCTAAAACAGATATTGATTTGTTTCTTTTCAAAATAACTTCTTTGTTTTGTTTTCAGTCGAACAAATTTTTTGATGCGACTCTATTATGTGAGAAAAAATGAAATTAAAAAAATACGAAAAATCCATTTTTTCATCATTTTTCTTCATTTCTTACCACTGAGCAACTCCCAGTAATGTAAAAAAAAGATCCAAAAAAAGATTTCGAACTTAAAAATGTAATCAGCAAAGCGACAACAAAAAATATCGAGCAAACTCAATAAATTTATATTATTTAAATTCGGTTCTAGGTTATGCAAGTTTATTAAAGCTAAAGCTGAAATTTATGCGTCGGTACTGACAAAGTTCAAAAATAAGGAAAACAGATGAATTGAGCACATTTACCTAAAAACCTATGTACAAATGTTTTTTTAAAAATAGAAACGGGCAATTTGAAAATTTTCATTCCATTTTCAAAATTTTTTGTATCCTAAATTTTAATATAATAAATACATAGAATTCTTCAAACAATGCTTGTGAACTACATATGAAACGTACCACATAAAAATGAATGGAACTAGAAGAGCGGCGAGTAGAAAATATCGAGCGAATTCCTCCCAGAACTGAAAAAATTATTTTTACTAAACTTTTTTTTCTCCTATTTTTCTAACTAAGAACCAAAAATGAATCGTTATTCTGTGTGATTTTTCTATCTTGTTCACTACAAAGTTCAAACTACGAAAAGCGAATTCTTGCAAGAATTTAAACTTTTTCGCAAATTGTATGATAAATAAGTTTTTCCATTTTCTCAAGCGTCTTTTTTCTGACAAGTTAACAACAAATTTCAAAGTATTAAATACAATTTCTTGCACCAATTTAGGTCTTTTTGCAAAGCTTATCATGATTTTCTTTGCATTTTCTCACCATTCGTGACTTCATTGGGAACATGACAACGGTCACACGGTGGAAAGCAATAAGGGCATTTATTACAAGAATAAGCAAAGGACAGTAGGTGGAAGGTACTCTAAAAAGTGTATTTAACATAGATATTTTAATTAATAAAAACCTGTAAGCAAAAACGATAAACCAGTTTGGCTCGTCCAACATGAACAAAATTGATTCACAAAAGTAGCCCAATTTGAAGAAACGTTTGAAAACAAAGTGGACGGTAAAGTAGACACAACTCTGAAAAATTTATGACATAAAAAAGAAGTTTAGAGTTCTTTCTATATTTTAAAGGCTTTATATTTCAATGTCACATAGAGAATTTGAAGTATAGCTAGTTGATCGGCTGAAAACCCAATTACATGACGTTAACAAGGCTCAACATCTTATCGTTAATGCTAGAATGGAACGTTATTGTAATGTTCGAATTTCTTTTGAAACATTCCGTGATTTGCTCAATGTTACAAGGATAATTTCAATAACACGTAAGCCAAGTGCGACGCTCGAAGGAATGTTAAGAGGGAATTTTTAAAAAAGGAAAGGTAAAATTTTTTTGAGTAAGCAAAATTAAAAAACTGATAACAGTAAGATGCTATTTTACGGGTTTTCCTACGTTTCAGAGCCGTTTTTATTATTCAATTTCACAAGAAACGTTTGAAGTCTAGCTAGTTGATCGGCTGAAAATCCAACTGCATGATGTTTACAGGGCTGAAAAATCTTATCGTTAATGCTAGCAATGGAACCATATTTACGAATATCTTTAAAAAAAAATGGAATGTTCTTAGTTTGCTCAATGTTACAAGGATAATTTAAATATCACGTAAGCCAAGTGCGAAGCTAGACGGAATTTCAGGAAGAAAATTAGGAAATAAGAAAGACAAATCTCTGGCCATAAACAACTGCATGCTGTTTACAAGTCTCACAAATCTTTTGGAAAAAAAGGGTCTTTTTCAGGTTTATTAAAAATTCTGATTCTTAAAGCAGATATTTTTTTTTCAAAACTACAGAAGTTTCTGTAAGAACTGTAAGAAAGATATTTTGAAAAAGTAAACACAAATAAATAGGTGAATGCTGTTTACGAAGCTCACATCTTATGCCAAATGCTAAAAGGATCGTCATCGAATATTTAGACAAAAGGTTTTTAAAACTTATTCACAGGCGACACTTAACTACACGCTGTTCACAAGGCCAAAGTTCACTGCAAGCTGTTTACAAGGCTCACATCTTATGCCAAACACTAAATGGGTCCTCAAGCTACACGTTTATTGAAAAAGGGAATTTTAAGACAAACATTTTTTAAACTGCAGAAAATTCACAGGCAAAACCCAACTGCGTGTTGTTTACAAGGCCAAAATTTATTTACTTGTTATATTTGCAATTTATTTGCAGATTAATGTTTCTAAAATTATTAAAACGTTAGTTGCACAAAACTTTCCCTTTTGAATATTAAATAAAAACTCACACTAATTGCAGAGGTAGTGTAATAAATGCTAAATGGTCCTTTAAGTGAGAGTTTCAGCCGTCGAAGAGCAATAATGTTTATAATATAGGTGAAGATAGAAAGGAATCCGTATAAACCTTAAAAATAGAATTGATAATCTAGATTTTTTGCTTCTAGGTTTGTGTGATATTCTTATTTATACAGCACAATTTTCAGTTTGTATATAAAATAATACCGCTGAAAACGTTTAGTAGCTTCGTTTTGTAAAAAAATTATTATTTTTATCATTGTTTTTTTTCTGTTTTTTTTTATAAAAACAACTGATTGTTTCATAAATATGTTAAATTTTGCATTTTGCAAGCAGTATTGATCACTTTTAAACTAGTAGTGCTAAAGTGTAAAAAGGAAGAAAGTAAAAAAAAATCAGAACAAGTTAGGCAGGGAGATGAGAGAGAGAGAGAGAGAGAGAGAGAGAGAGAGAGAGAGAAAATAAATACAGACAGAAAGAAAAATAGAAAGAGTACAAATAGACAGGAACCCGTATAAACCTTAAAATAGAAGTAGAATGGTAGTTTTCTATTCCCAGTTTTGTGTTTCATTCTTATTTGTCGTGGAAATATTTCTGTTTGTATATAAAAAACTGGCTGAAAACGTTTAGTTGCCTCGCTTTGTTAGAGGGCCCGTAAGGGGCCTTTTCGGATTGGAAATGGAACGTATGCTAATCGAGCCATTTCAATTGAAATAATTTTTCCGAACACCGCTCCAGACTACGGCCGTGCGCAAAATGCCTGCCAAGTCATTAGCATGCGATTCTGAAAAGGCCCCTTACGAGCCCTTTAAGCTTTATTATTTTTATCACGTGTTCAAGTTTATTTTTCTGCTTTTTTCATAAAAACAACTGATTGTTTTATAATAATGTTAAATTATTCTTTTGTAAGCAGTTTTGATCACTTTGCAAATATTACTGCTAAATTGTAAAAAGAAAGAAGAAGAGAGAGAGAGAAAGAGAGAGAGAGAGAGAGAGAGAGAGAGAGAGAGAGAGAAGAGACACAGACAGAAAGAAAATAAGAAAGAGTTCCCTCACCTTGAAAACCAACAGCTATGCTCAAACTTAGTTGATTTTCAGGAGTACACAGCATGGCTACTTCTTTGGAGAGCATTTTCTTATATCAGACGGAAGCAATTAGTGAAATGAAGCATGTACATCATCTCATGCGAGGTGTGGGAATGTACGAGGTCAAATTTGAAAAGATCAAAAGGAATATTAAGCGTTTGCACTTCTAAAGCAGTTAGGTAAATCATATTGGTTAACGTGCCCACGCGCATTTTCTCGGAGGGGCGGTGTTTTTTCGCCAAAATGAAATCATATGCTAATTGCGAAAATGTGCAAATCATGCTCTGTCGTCTACTGATTAGACTACGAACTTCAATGTCAACAGAGGATCAATGGACCATTCTAATTTTACTAGCATGATTCCAATTTGGCGACAGCTATATAAATATATGAAATTTTCATCATGTCACAAATATGATTTTTTGTGACATGTTGGCTAAGACACGTTTTATCATATGTTCGAGCGGGCTGACCTTTCGGGCAAACTGGAATTTTTTTTTGGCTAAAAAGGTTATTAAGCGCTACCGAAGTCCGTAAAAATTATTTTGGTTTCGGGCTTGTTGTTTCCAGAGCGAAATAATGGAACGACAAACCTGACATGCCATTACTCTCTTCAGAGTAGTCTAAAGTCTATTGTCAACTAAAGGTTTTCGACTTTTCATCGACTTTGAAATCCAGTCGTATTTATCCACTTTTGATTTAAAACATTAACGTTAACATCAGAAAAATATGCAAAATAGCACTGCAACAGAGGAGTGCGCAGACATTTTATTGACCGCGGCGGGACCAAATGTACCTAGTCCTTTAGGAAAATCCCATTTTCCTTGTCTCTTTTTCGGAAACGAACTATAATCAACATGCGCTTTAGCTCATTGTGTTCGTGGCGAAAACATTTCTCTAATTTCAATATTCGTATTATATTTAAAAGATATAAATTTTACAGAAAACTTCTTCTAAAACCGTTTTCTGGCCATCGCAGTTTCACACTTGCAAAGCGAGCGAGAACTAAATCATTCGAATCTAAGTGAAATCGTAACTTAGACACTTTGTTGTAAGTTTCAAAAATTCAAGCGTTTACATTACTAGCAACTGATTTGAAATTTACTTAAACAAAAACAATGAAAACACCAATAAAAACATTTACATCGCGCATTGCTGGGTATTGATGATCTGGGTGAAACATTCATAACCTAAAAATAAAAAAGGCTCAAGAATCGAAAAATTGGGTTTTTAATGAACATTGAAAACAAGTTATTTTGAAAAAATCATACCTACACATATACACACACGCACACAATGTTCATCATGTTTTGGATTTCCGAAATTACATTTACGTGAGAAGAGGCAAAACATTCCCCTTAAGAAATTATGTTTTTTTGGGGTTTTTTTTTCTTATTTCGTTTCTTACGCTATAGTCTTCGCCAATTCCACTTCTTTAACGCTTCGCAAATGTAACTCTGACGTAGCATTGCGTACGTAACCTAAAACACAACATTTTCGTACGCAAATTTGCGTCTGGTGTCATTTGCGCAAAGCTAAAACCGAAATTGGGCGAACTAGCATTGGCGACGACTGTAATAAGATTGCAAATTTGTGTGGCTTATATAAATTTTTTTAAACATACATGTGTGTCCGAAACAAAAACAAAGAAAAATGAGAAACATATTTAGAGTGTTTGCAATGATTGTAATTCATTCTGTGTTTTTTTTTCTTAAATTTTAAATTTTAGACACAAAACACACATTAAGTGAGAGTTTTTTTAATAATTAAAAATTAATTTCTTGGAAAATTCACCTTGAACGGCTATTATAACAGACAAAACCAACTGATTTCCAGGAGCACAAGATTCTTCCATTTTATTTTCTTCTGAAGAAAAACGTAAATATCAAAGTTTAAAAAAACTTAAATTTACCACAAGGCAAAAATATATCAGGCGAAAATATGACTGACCGACATGAGAACGCGACAAACCGTAGTCGCCAAGTACAATTTACCTGTTTTTCCTCAAACGTGTGAATCAGATGAGTGACTTTGAATACACTGTTTGAATTTCGCACACTTCGGGAGAAACTTTGAACTTGTGCTTTTTAAATTCTTCATGATGGAAAAAAAACAGCGAATGGATAAAAACCTGAAGAAACTAAAGGAAAGTGGGGTTTTTGCCTAAAAGAAAAGTGGGGTTTTGGAGATTCAATATTGGAAAAATTCAAAGACCATTTTTTTGCGTTTTGTCCGTTTTTTTTTAAAGAGCTATAACAGAAACCAACTTTGCTGCATTCATCACTGTTTCACAAAAGTTTTGAGTGTTTGCTATGTTTTGTTACGCAAATGTTTTATGGAGTAAACGTGAGTGAGCAAGGTACAGTATGTTTCCGAAAAACGGCACCGGTTCGGTTAAAGGTGGTACATTAGGTCCCACCGCGATTTCTTGTTTTTCTCCGCACTCCTCTTTTACTGTGCTATTTTGCTTATTTTATCTCTATTCACATCAATGTTTCAAATCGTCAGTTGTTAAAAAGGATCAACACATCAAGGCCGCTCAAAAGTCGCCCACCTTTATTTGGAAACAGACTATAACATTTTTCAATCAAGTTGAAGTATTCTCGAGTATTTATGAAGTATCGATCCGGCAAGATAAAGTTATCAAAATATAGATGAAAATTCAAGAGGAAGCATCGCAAACTGAGGGAAAGTAGATTTTGGGCCGAAATGTTTTTATAATAAATAGAAGTATCACCCGCCTAATAAATAATTGAAAAAAGTGAGTAAAATGTATGCGATGAAACTTTTGTGTACCGAAACTTTATAACAAAATAAACTTGCAATTCTGATAATTTCGAATTTTATCTAGTAGTTTCAGTGACGTTGCCGCACATTTGAAAAGTTGGTGATTTTTCAAAAAAATGTTTCATTCATAATACAGAAAAGTTTTTTTTGGTATTTACTCCATTGGTAGTTTTAATTCGATTTTTTTTTGCATTTTCAGGGAAAAGTCAAGTGAAGATAACAACCATCGTTTTATTTAAACTTTTTCAAGTTTTCCTTCAACAGCGACCATTTGTGAAAAAGTTATGAAACAATTCTTGTAAATGCAAACACGATGTTTTTTTTGAAACAAGAAGATGTAAAAAAAGTCCAATTTTTACGATGATCGAACGATCTTTGTAAGTTTTGTGTAAAAAAAATAATTTGAAAGATTCTCTGTGAAAAATGTAAATTTTGCAATGTAACTGTTTTCTTTTTATGAAAATAGTGTTATAGTGTCATAGTGTTTTATTACAATTTTTATAAAACTCTCTCAACTAATTTGCAGTGTGCTTTTCAAATTCTTCAAGATGCAAAACACATCAATATAAATCTATATAAACCGCATTTATCGTATTTATATCCAAATTTCTTTAAAAACAAACAGGCGAACAGGAATATGTTCACTTTTGTTTAAAAAATTGTGATTTTTCGTAACAAAAACTTTTTCAGTAAGAAAACAGAAAAAATACAAGTTTTGTTTTTGTTTTCTATTGTTTTTGCTTCAAGTGTAGTGCATTGGTTTAAATGAGTCCGGGTTGTTTGTTCATTTTGGGAAACAACTATCGAAGCAAAAAAAATTTTTTGGGAAGCAAAACAATTCTCATTTTAGTTAAAGGAAGGTTTTCCTGTTTTTCTGAAACAGCGATCCTTAGTAACAAAAAAATGGTTTTTATGAAGCAAATTCATACACTTCGAACTGAATGTTTATTTGTAGAAATCAGAAAATCACTCAGTAAATACGTTTTTTTTTTAAATATACGCAATGAAACTTGGAGGAAAGATTGAAATAATTATTGGGAAAATAGTGAAATCGCATAAACTTTTGAGTTGCCAAAATAGTTTTTGTGATATCAATAATTGTAATTTTTAAAAGGCAAAAATTTAAAGAAATACAAAACATTTGATTTTTTCAATGCAGGACTTTCACCAAACGAGTTTCACGAAATCTTTGTTAATTTAAATATTTCGTGAAACAGCGAACCGAAAATGAACAAAATGAAACAACATTTACAAAGTTCAAAGTTTTTAAGTTAAAAGTCAGGCTGCAAAATGTTGATAAGTCAAACATTAACCTTAGACAAATGTTTGCCATTGTTTGAAAGCTAAACACCGAAATAATTTTCCCTTTATCTTTTATTTTTCCATGATTGAACCACCGTAATAGTTTGCGTTGATTGGAGTTTTAATAAAGTTAAAACTATGGGCCACTGAGTATAATAATTTTACAGTTAAAAAAGAATGTTTCCTGTTCTCGATGTAACATTTATATCCAATTCTTTGTTTTCTAACAAAACCTTTGAAAAAAACCAACAAAACAATCTCGTACTTTTTTTGTATTTTTTTAATGAAGCGAAAAAAAAAATCGCAGAAGAAAAAACCATATGCATAAGGAAACATATTTAGATAAAACAATTTTTTCGAAGGGTAGCTAAAAAGAATTAAATTTTGCTGATGAGCGGCAATTTTTTTTTGAAAACAATTTGAAAAATATGTTTCTTAAAGTATATGCGATTTGGTATGTAATTTTTTGCTTTTGCTTATGCGATTTTATCGAATCAATTACAAAAAAAAACATTTTGACTAATGAAACTGAGACTAATGAAACATTTTTCAGAAAAATAAAGAAAATCAAAAAAAAAAACGAAATTGCACACTTTATTCATCGAGGGCTAGTCGAATTCAGCTCAAAAGGACGAATCGAACCTTTTTCGGGTATCATTCGGTGTAACCATTAAATTCTCTTCTTTCTTCCTTATTCTGAGCATTTTCCCCACTTCTGCTCTGACTTTTTTGTTACAAAGAAGAAGAGTCCATGCCTGGGGCAAAATAAACAAATCGATAAAATAGATGCGATTCCATTCGACGAACTCTTTCACTGCTCTGTCTGTGATGTAGTAGGATGTAAAATACAAACAAGCCTGAAAAGAAAATAAACATATTTTTTTAAACTTATTTTTTTTAAACTTGTTGCATAGATTAGAGTTAGCGTAGTCAGAACAACCTCGAAAATTATCATCCCTGTGTCCGTTGTCATAGTTTTAGCCTAAAAATGTTTTTTTAATGAAAAAAGCGAAAAACCAAATGTTTTTCAAAAAGTCTGCAAAAGGGGCGTGGTCATTTTTTGAATAAAGTAGGAATCTCGAAAAGCAAATACAAAAATGGATTTTACTCTTAAGGGAATAAACAATATAACTCAAAATTCTATAATCGATTTCCGCATTTTTTGTTTATGATGGTGTTTTCTAGATAGCTTAAAAGTATAATTTCAGGTCTTTGAAACTGGAAGTCTTCGAAAAAAAAACACCCAAGGCTAATTCCTCAAATGTGAATTCTCTCAAACATCGCCTTAAGATTTATAGTTACGAATGAAACACATAAAGTTTATTCCCAATACTTAAAAAAAATCTTAACAAAAGCATGTGTGCATATGTTTTGAAACTGGGGGTTTTCAGAAATTTTTTTTAAATTGACCTGAATTTTCTATATATTTTTTCACACAAAATTTCCACAGAACTTTTCAACAGAACTTCTCATATGAAAAAAACTTTCTGTTGTTTTTAAAAAACAAAAACTTCTTTTTTAGAGTTTTACTCAAAGCAAAATATAATGCATTATTGCCTTAGTAAAATAGTTTACTAGATAAAAAGTTTTAAAAAAATTCATCCACAGATAAAAGTTCGTTGTTTGCAAATCGAAAACAAACATTTTGATACTGTTTCTATAATGAATGTTTTCAAGAAAATTTCTTTTTGCAATTCGTTTTTATCCATTTATTTAGATTAAAACAAATATTCGAACTGAGAAAAAGTGAAGATCGTTTTTTTTTTGCTAAATACTACATTTAACAAAACGTCAATATGGTTCAACCCACATATACAACACTTGTTTGAAAATACTTACCCTAACAGTAAAAAATATAATAATTGTACAAATCAATGTAAAAGTACCAAAAAGAGTTCCAGCAATTGCAGAAAACAAGGAGGCACTTAAGGGCCCGAAGAACTATACCGTAACAAAATTATAAAAACAAAAAAGTCGGTTTACAGTCTCAATACGTTCATAGTCGAAGCCAATTCCACCGTTTTGGAGAATATGAGAGTGACCTCGGCAAGGAATGACGAACCTAAAAATAACCGTTTTATTGCAATTACGCTAATATATTTTAAGCGTCGACGTTTTCGATTTTTTCAAGTTACCTCATTTCTGAAACAAAAAAACCAAATCCCTATTTGGTATCACGAAGGAAAAATCAGTGAGACAAATTTGTTTTGATGTCATATTAAATTAATCGATAGTGATCATTAAACAAAATTAGTTTTTTTAAAGGTTTAACCTGATTTTTCCCATGATCTTAAAATTTGGCAGTATTTTTCTGATCAATTGATTTAAAACCTTCCTATGACCCAAAAAGAAATTTCTGAAACATTTGAGCCCTGTTAATTTTCCCAAAACATTGTTATTTGGCTAAAACCCCGAATCCAATAAAGAGAAAAAATTTAAAAAAACCGAAAAATAAAAAAGATGCAAAAAGACCGAAATTGGGTGTTCTTTATCAACAATTTCAATTTTGGATAAACAAATTGACAACATGTTATACTGTTTGCAAGTGAATATCTATTTGATTAAATATCGTATAACTCAAACAAGCGAATAGCACCGTAAAAGAGGAGTGCGCAGACAATTCAACAATCGCGGCGGGACCAAAAGTACCTAGTCCTTTAATAAAAATCGGTTTTCCGTTACTCATTTTCGGAAACGCACTATATTTGAAATGAATGGTAGAGACGTTTTATGTGTCTAAATCCTAATATATTTTAATGGTTTTCTGGAAATTCATAGATATTTACTTGCAAAAAGTATAAAGCGTTGCCAATTTGTTTATCCAAAATTGAATTTTTTGATAAAGAACACCCAATTTCGGTCTTTTTGCACCTTTTTTTATTTTTCCTTTTTTTTTTTTTTTTAAATTTTTCTCTTTATTGGATTCGGGGTTTTAGCCAAAGAACAATGTTTTGGGAAAATTAACAGGGCGCAAATGTTTCAGAAATTTCTTTTTGTTTTTTTTTTAATTTTGAAAATCAACCGTATCTCGGCGTCACCTACCGTAACCCGAGACCCGAAATTGACCCGGGCCCATTAGTTTCCGAAATTACAACTTGGGTCATAGGAAGGTTTTACACAAATTTTCAGGAAATTAAATTTTTCGATATGCCCTCCCAATTCTGGCTCGAATTTTACAGAGACGTCTTAACAAGTATTTGAATTTCATTCAAAATTTGTTAAAACATACCACATAAAAATAAACGGAATGAGAAGGCTTATGAGCACGAAGTGACGGGTGTAGTCGTCCCAAAGCTAAAAGTAACAGTAAAATACTTATAATTGTAAGTGTATTTTTTAAATTCTGCAGAGTTTCGAAATTTGGTACAGTACCACAAGATTGGTTACCGTACCCTTACCCGAAAATCGATAATTGTGTTGTTTGCTATTGGGTTGCTCAGTATTTTGTAAACCTCGAGAAAAAAGTGTAAAAGTTGCGTCTACATGGTTCACACGCTCATTGGATTTTTTTTTGTTTCATACGCTCATTTTTTGCACACATTCCTGATTTGCAAAATTGAGCAAAATTGGTGAAAAATCTCAGTTTTCCCCCGAGTTCAGCTGAACTCACCATTTTTGACCTCATTGGGAACACGACGACGGTCACGCGGTGAAAAGAAATAAGGGCGTTGATGACGAGAATGAGCAAAGGACAATAAGTCGATGGAATTCTTTAAATTTCAATTTATCATGTTTTTAATAGTAAAAACCTGTAAGCAAATACAATCGTCCAATTAGGCTGCTGAAATGCAGAAAACAGAAATTCACAAAAATAGCCGAGTTTGAAGAAACGTTTGAAAATGAAATGGACTGTGAAGTAGGTGCAACTCTGAAAAATCATAACGTTAAACGATTTCGGTGATACGTAAAATTGCGTACTGCAAACTGGTGATTGAAAGAAAGCGTTTGAACACATTTTCGGTGTCACGTAAATTTGCGTACTGTGAACTTTTTTTTTAAAGAAAGCTTTTGGCGGTTAATTTCATTTTCCAAAACTGTTTTTTTAAGGTGAACTTACACTTATTGCAGCGGTTGTATAGCAAATTTGAAAGAACCCGTGTAGACATTGCCTTAGTTTAACAAGAGCAATAATATTGATGATGTACATAAAAAATGAAGCAAAACCGTATAACCCTGAAAAACATTTTAAATGTTTTTTTGCTGAAAATTATAGAACGAATGAATTCTTGTTCTTCGTTAACTGTGTTTCGAAACCAAATTACGACACTATAACTTTGGTACAATTAGAAAAATTGACCGAAAAATACGTCTGCTGACTAACACTCGGCCAGAACTAATTGTGCCAATTTAGCTACTATGAATATGTATTTATTTAAACATTCTGGTGATTCACATTATTCTAGTTAAAATCCTGATTTTGGTTTTGAAAGGTTTGTGAATTTCACAGAAACAAGAAACATTATGATCTTCAAGCCTGTTAAATTGTGCCAATCTTCACAATGGGCAAACATTTTTCTGCATGTTTACAAAATTGAAAACAAAAAAATCGTTTTTTTTTAATCTTTTTGTTATTCATTTTTTAAACATTCAGTTATATTTAAATTTTATAATTATTTTTAAAAAAAGGCTAAAAAAGGGAAAAAAAAACTATTTTCCCTTAAACAAAGACGCAAAAAATTGAAAAATAAAACGATCTAATTTTTCCGCTCGTAAATTTTATTTGAAATACGGAAAAATGTTTCTCGACAATTTGACATTTGTGCAAGGATTCCAGTGCAATGTAATAAAGCACCGTAACATTTAATGTTGACACATTGAAACATTGGTGTGAATAAGTTTCCAGACAAAAAAATTGAGACAGAGACCCACAATGTTTTTAAAATAAACGAAATATACTAAAAATGAGATAGAGTTTTGATTGAGAAAAAGTTTTAAAAAAAGTCAAAAAAAAACTCACCTCGCCCTACGACTGCTATAGTAAGAAACAACTGATTATCAGGTACACATGATTTTGCAGACCTGGAATAGAAGGTCATTTTTTTTACTAATTATAAACTTACACTGTATCAACAAACTCTGACGACATTTCAAAGTGAAGAGATTAAAAATTTCCTACATAAGACATTTTTAATCAAGTTCTGCAAGTGGGAAAATGAAGTAATCAGTCTTAACCCGGGAAAAAGTGCATCGTCGTAAATTGTGATTTCCACGCCTACAAATCAGACTAATTAGAAAATGTATATGAAAGATTTTCAAACGAATTTCAGTTGCTCATGCCGATTACAGAAAAATAATGTCCACACGGGACGTATTCTGTAGCCCCCCAAAAATTAACTTTAGCGGGAAATAAGAATCGCTGTAATGTTTCAATAAAGCACAATCGGTTTAAAGTATTTTTTTTATATTGTTCGAGTCAGTTCACTATCTTTCACATACAAAATGGATCCTCTTCTTAATTGTCGGCTGAAGAGGCTAGCAAGTGAAAACGTAAATTTGAAATTTGTCTCGAAGAAATTGATTAAATCGACCAACGAAATATAGAACAAATTTTTATTTGTTTCTTTACTCAAATTTCCATACACTTCAAACAATATACAATTTGAACTGGCCGAAATTTTTTTTTCTTTGCAGCACTGAGATGAGTATGTTGTTTAAAAGTTTGTAACAAAAATATAGTGAAACATTCAAGTCAGATTTGCCTAACACTTAATTTTCTGTAAATGTTTTTTCAATAAACTTTTGAAGTTTGAATAAATACGATTCCTTTTCGGGCGAATTTGTTGACAGTTTGCTCTTGTCAAAAATTTACCCAAAGAGGAGCCGATTGTCATTTATGGGTAGAAAAAATTTATTACACAAAAAACAAAAACAGTTTTTTCTATTGAATTATACGTTTCAAAACTGGCTTGATTGAAAATATCGAATTTTAATAATAGTTTGCCGGACTTTCGAAAATTCTTTTCCCTCGAAAAATTCGAACGAAAATTCAAAGGTTCGAAAATTTGGGAGAAAATGTTTCATTTGATTTGGCTTTAAGTTATCGGAGTATTCAATACACAAAGTTTTCTATTTTTTATTTCTCATTGCAAGTCTCAACAAAGAAGGGTTTGACGTATGGGTAATTGTAGCTTCACTCTGCCACCAGAACATTTTCAAAGCCTCTCTGCGAATGTGCCGATTACAGAAAAACAGCGTCCAAGCAGGAGGTAAAATGAAGAGGTCGATTAGGTATTCGCTGTATTGTTCCACGTATTCTTTCAAATCAGGAAGATGAATAAGATGGGCAATAATGTAAAAAGCTGCCTGAAAATATGAATTCCAGTTTAAAAATGTTTAAACGACCTCTGAAATTGCGAACATAATTGTGAAAAAGGCAAGAAGCACATCGAAAACTAACATTCCGGTGTCGGTTCTTATTTTCCGCACCTAAAAGTAATTAGGGTAATTAAGGGCAATTAGGGTAATTAAGATGTTTTTATTTGTATTACCTAAACTTAATTAGGGTAATTACGGGTAACTGGGATAATTAGCGTAATTAAGGGTAATTAGGGTGATTATGAGTAATTAGAGTAATTAAAGATAGTTAGGGTAATTAACGGTAGTTAAGGACAATTAAGTGAAACTAATGGTAATTAAGCGTATGTACGGTTATTAAGGGTAATTAGGGTAATAAAGGTAATAAAGGTAATGAAGGCGATTATGGGTAATTAAGGTAATTATGGTCACTCACCTTAACAGTTACAAAAATAATTATCGTGTTCACAAGGGTGAAGGAGCCAAATAGAATTCCAGCGATGGCAGCGAAGCAACTGGCACTCAGTTCTCCAATTAATTCCTAAATATATTAGCAAATGCATTTTTGTAAATCAAAGAAAAAATAAATTTTCACAAAAAATGAATAATTACCAAATAAATGTGTTCGTAGTCAAGATCAAGGCCCCCTTTGTTTAGAATGTAGGTGTAGCCACGGCAGGGAAGAACGAACCTGAAATTAATGTTTTAAATGATTTTTAAATTCAAGATAAAAAATTTTATTCGTTTCCAACGTGGCAATCCTTTTTAAATGGTTGTAAATGAAAAATATCAGATGTAACAAATGTTACTTTTAAATATTTTAAAAATCACCAAATTAAAAACAAAAAAATATTAAGTAAGAAACACTTTATATTTCACAAAAACAGCGGTGAGACGCAATATTAATTTTTCGAATTTAGCCCTTCGAATCATGTGGCATAAAAGTTCATGGGACAAAGTTCGGACATTTTAGTAAACTTCGGCATTAGAAATTTCTTTAATTGTACCAAGTTATGATGTGAAATGTTTCATTTTAATCTCAAAAGTGATTATCTTTCGAAAATAATAGTTTAGCCGTTGAAAAATGAAAATGTAATATTTGAGACAAGGGACAAAACATTTTCACTTAGTTTTTTCATGTTCTCCTAATTGATTTCAGTGTTACAAAAATTGGGCATCAACTTTCTTCGTTAAAGTGAATGTTTTGCGGAAAGCAACTACAAATGAACTTATAGTATAAAAATTCTGTTTATTTATAGTCTATTTCCAACAAAGAATCGACGACTTTTCCACTACCTTGATTTCCACCCTTATTTAACCACTGTCGGTTTGAAACATTGAAGTGAAAAGAAATTTAACAAACGAAAGAGCACTGTAAAAGAGGAGTGCGCAGACAATAAAGCAATCGCGGCGGGACCAAATGTACCTGTCCTTTAAGAAAATCCCTTTTTCCTTGACTCTTTTTTGGAAACGCACTATAAAGCCTGTTTAAATTTACGAAAGAACAAAACTTCTATCTGAATTTGCGCCACTTCTTAGTGGTTTATATGCGTTTTTGAATGAAAGCAAAAGATGTTTTTTTTCCATGTTTTTTGAGAAAAACTTTTTTTTGGGGTTTTCATTCACATTTTTAACTGTTTTCATAGGAATTCTTTTTTATGATAATTAAAACTTCCAACTCAGTTACAGTACTCCGAGCCAAAAATCGATAATTGATTTTTACTATAACTTTTCATTAGGAATGATTTTCTCCCAGTTGTTTCCCTCTTTATTATGTATCTACAAACTCAACACATTTACATTTTTGTATTTGTTGCTTCGTTCAATGTTACAAACTTATCAGAAAAAGATAAAAATAATTTTTCAACGATGCATTTTTCCGTCTGCAGATAAAAGTGTTAATTGTTTGAAAGTTTAATATTTTTTTGCTTTCACAGCGAAGATCTTACCACATGAATGCAACTGGCAGAATGAAACATCCAACCGTCAGATGAACTGAAAATCTCTCCCAGAACTGAAAAATAAAATTATTTGTTTTAATCAGGAAAGCGTCTAGTAATTTTTTGATTCCCTATTACCATAACAAAAATCTATAAAACAGCAAAGTAAAATACTTACTGCTCTAGACTTTACTGGAGAAATAATTGCCAAAACACGATGCAAAGAAATCAAAGAATTAAGCAGAAAAATTAACACAGGACAGTATGTAGACGGGATTCTGAAAAATATTTTTCTTTTTCTTAACTTTTGTAAAAAAGAAAACCTATTAATAATTACTGTAAACCAGTTAGGCTCCTTTAAAAAGTCGTGAATTCCTTCGCTAAAATAACCGAGTCTAATGAATCGGGTGAAACATTGAGTTAGAAAGTAAAGTGAGCTCTGAAAATTTAAAAATATGGTTTTAAGTGTGTTAAGGTCTTACCGCTGAAGCTAAAGCTGCGTAGATTCTGATAAAAGCTATGTTTATGGTGTGTTTCAGTCGTCGCAAAACGATTACATTGAGAAGGTAGAGGAATATTGATGCGAGGCCGTATGTGACTGAAAAAAGTGAGATTTAGAAGCAATCTGTGATTTTCGTAAATTGCGTACGACGTTTTTCACGGCACGACTAATACCTGTTTGCCCAATATTTAATAGATTTTCTAGAACTCTTTTTTCTCTCGATTTTTTTGGCTTTTCATTAAAACAACAAACGGCTTTTTAATATAAAATTGTTTCACAAACAAAGGAGCAAAAATTTTGTTAACTTTGTAATATATTGTTAACTTTGGAATAAATTGTTTCATAAATACAAAACTAGAAAAATTTTAAAAAAACCAAATAAAAAAAGCTTTGAGTAGTTATTGAAATGTTTCGAGTAAGTATTATAGTTTACAAACTTTCTTATGTTTATTACCGTTAAGACGTAAAAAACAATACGTGAAACAATGATAAAAATTTCTGAATCTTACCGGGAAACCAAAATTATGAAAAATCGAAAAAAATCGTTTTTAGGTCAATCTTATTAAAAAAGTTGTTACATAAAAATTTACTCTCTTCGAAATTGTTTTTTTTAAATGAAAAGATTGATGTTCAGCTTGAAACATTTGATTTTGTGTATTTGTTTTATATTCGAGTGTGTTTAAAAAAAAAGAATATAAAACAAATACACAATAAAAAAATTATCAAATCAAATGTTTCAAGCTGAACATCAATCTTTTCAATTTTGAAGTTTCTTCGTTACGCTCTCTGCATCCCCCTCATCACTAAACTCCAAATAAATAAATGTGCCTTTTACCCTTCAATTAAAATTGTCAAAAATCTATACAAACACGAAATTATTTGTTGATTTCATTCTCCTTTTGAAGCCAATGCACAACAACCAAAGCCAAAATTTTCTAGTTTTTCTAGAACTCCATTTTTCGAGTTTTCTGACGTTCCATTATAAAAAACGATAAAACGGAAAAATATTCTCTGCAGTGTTCCGTAAACAGAATTCAAAATCAAAAAAACAACAATGTTTCAAGGTGAACATGAATCTTCCAAAATTTTCCGTTTCTCGTTACTCTCTCTCCCAGTGATATCAATAAACTCAAAATAATTTTTTTTAGATGGTACTTTTACCCTTTAATTAGAATTGAATAGTCAATTCATAAACAAAATTAATGCGTGAAGATAATAACCCCAAATATTTGGAAAACAAAATGGATTTTGTTTTCAAAGCTGTTTAACTATTTTTTTGTAAATTTTTGAAATTGTTAAATTTTTCAGTAAATATCACAATTTCAAATAGAACAAAAAGTTTCAAGCTAGGCAGAAATTTTAATTTTTGTAAAACCAAAGCTTTAAAAACTCTATTTTGGTAGCAATTGAGCAAACAAAATTAAAAAAGTCAGAAAAACAAAATGAAATAATTTATAGTCGTAAATACACAAGCTACTGCGAAATAATAAAACACAAATTTAACGTTGTTTAAATTTGCGTAAAATTAAAACACAACTTTAACATCACATTTCAGACATCTCGGTTTAAAAACAATATTTAAAAATTAATTATAAAAATAACGAATCGAAAGTTTCAATCTCATCAAAATATGTCAAACAAATGAATTTCTTATTGTACTCCTACAAAGCATTCTAGAAAATTAAAATCTTACCCATTATAACGAATTGTATAGTCTGCGACAGTTGATCCTTCGGTGGATGAATAACCATTTCTTCATAATAACTTAGCTGGCGGTGATTGTGGTTTTCAATTTTCATGGGGGCGTGTCCCTGGGGGCGTTGAATCTACAGGAATTATATTATATCAAATTTTGAATAAAATATGAAAAACGAAAGTCAAGTTTTAAATGGTGTTATGAAAAAAGCAAAGGTTTTTGGTCGATTATGATCAGTGACCTATAAAAAAGGCGTTCCGGTTCAATGGCCGTAATTTGACTTTGGGAGTTGAGGAAGCAAAGTGCACAAAGTTATGAAGTTTTTAAGGTTCGTTTAAAATAAATGTAATGAAATAAAAATGATATCCGCGGAAGTTTTCAAATGTCATTGTTATACAGTACCGTTAATTTGTGTTTTGATTACGAGAATTTTCAAAATGGCTGTTTACAGTCTTTTAAATTGTAGCTATCCTAGATAGTGACACCAATATAATATTAAATATTAACCTCGAAACCATAATTCTCAAATAGAGCGTGAATTGGTCGAAAAGATTATTAGGAAAGTTGGAACTCTGTGTGCACTTTCCAAAAAACAAATGAAAAATTAGTCGAAACAGTGGACTCCAAAAAAAACCTCTTTTTTCCGGATTTTTTTGGAAAAAAACGTTTACTCCCTCCCCGTGTTTGAAAAAACAGAATTGAAAAAACATTTTAAGTCATAGACAATACTGTAAATTTAGGTTGTAATCTGATCGAACTAAGACAATATAGTTCTCAAATTGGAACACTCTTAAAATTGAGCTAAAACATTCGAAAAAACTTTTAACGGCACTGTTATTAACGAACAGGTTTTTAGCTTGGGAAGACCTGAAATTTAAAAGCTAAAATTCTGAATTTTTGGTAAAAGCTAAGTCAACTGAAACTAATGTTGCAGTAGCTACAAACTACCTATTTATTCTATTAAGAAATTTTTTATGAAAAGATTTCAAAATCAAAAGTTTCTCACGTTAATCTGGCCCAACCCAGGAGAACTTTGGAGATGCGATTTCTAAAAAAAACGGACGAGAAATCCGTTTTTTCGAATATGAAAAATCTTCAAACTAAGCTGAAACATTCATATGCATTTGCAAACAAGGCAAGTTATCCGGTTGAGATGACCTGACTTTTAAAGCGAATATTGAAAATCATCATTTAACGAATAAAAACGATTTCAATGAATGTTTAAAAAAATATTTAGTAGCGAAACCTTTTGTGATAAATTTGGAGAAACAGCTTTTCTCTGTAGCATATAAATAAAGAGTTCAATTAAAAATTGGACTGCCTTTCACTAATTCTACAGAAAATCGTACTGTAAAGTGTTGGCGTTTCGTCAAATACAAAACCATCAAATTCAAATTTTGACAAGTCGGGCTGTAGCGGAGTCAAATGGGTCGAAAATTGTTTTTTTCACTTCGATCGACAAGTTTACGTAAGAACTAAGCAATTGTTAAGCCAACTAACCCAACCGTGCAGAAACAATATTTCCCGAATTGGAACAATCTTAAAACAAAGCAAAAACATTCGAACGACTTTGCAAGGCGGGAACTTTAAAGTACATGTTTTCCTGTTGAAAAGACCTGACTTTTTGAAAGAAATATTCAAAATCACTGGTGAAAGCCAAGTCAACTGAAACCAAAATTGCAGTCGCTACAAACTACCCTTCTATTCTATAAAAAAAATTTCGTCAAAAAAAGTCAACATCAAAGGTCGATACAACAATTCGGAACATTGCCCCGGCCCAACCCAAGAGACCATTGCAGATTCGACTTCTGAAAAAAGGACGAGGAGGAGGACATCAGCTTTTTCAAACTTGAAAAAAATTCAAAGTAATCTAAAGCATTCAAACGCATTTGCAAAAAGGGCAAGTTTTCCGGTTGGAGAAGACCTGACTTTTAAAAGCGAAAATTGAAAACAATCAGAGAAGGACTGCAAACTATTAATATTAATGTGTAAAAAATCAGCTTTAACAAAACCTTTCGGGACAATTTATTTAGCCGGTTTTTTCACGTGGACCCGTGAGAACTATGCAGATGTTTCAGCTCTGAAAGATTGAAAGGAAACAGTATTTCTGAAAGGAAACAGTATTTTCACATTGGAACAATCTAGAAATCGATTTGAAACATTCGAACGACTTTGCAAAAACACTAAATTTAAAGTACAAGTTTTCCAGTTGAGAACACCTGACTTTTTGAGACAAAACTGCAAAATATTTTGATGAAAGCTAAGTCAACTGAAACTAAAATTGCAGTCACTACAAACTACTACCATTTTTCTATTAAAGAAATTGATTACAAAAATTCAAAAACAAAATTTGAAACCAGATTTATTATGTGGGCCCGCCGCTCAGCCCGCCTTCATTATGCCGTTAACCCATCTCAGAAATAGATACACTCTTCGCCAAATTTACTTTATCTGATTTGGCTGCGTACACGCCCTGAGCATCCTATAAGGCACGCTTCAATCTAGGAAAACATCAAACATTGGCACGTTTTTCCGAAGAAGTTTTGGCAGGAACTATAACGACAGGAGATCAGCTTTTGCAAATTTAGAAAACATGCAAAGTAAGATGAAATAGTCAAACGCATTGAAAAGAGGCAAGTTTTTCGGTTAAGAAGACTTGACTTTAAGAAGCTGAAATAGAAAATTAATAGGCAATTTTTTGTTGAGAAAACTTGACTTTTAGAAGCAAAAAAAAAGAGAAAAGTTTCGGTAATAGTTTGACAAGGCGGTCCGAACAGTCTTGCTGTTAGGGTGTCAAATGTATCCAGAACCAGAAGCCAAAGCCCCGCTGCGCGGGTCTTCGCCTTCTGGGTTCGGAGGCCTTCGGCCGCCTCAATCTGTGATCGAGGCCTGCGGCCGATTAGGTACGCAGCCTGCTGCCGCTTTGTTCTACCCATTTCAATGAAATGTTCCCCATGGTCGTGTTGGGGGAAATGAAAGGTGTACCTCTCCGCATAAAACGTTGCGCTGCTAACGGACAGAATGACAACCCTCTAATGTTATAAAGAATAACGTGAAAAGCAGTTGTTAAGGAGAGGAAAAAAAAACCCAGAACAATATTTCCCATATTCGAACAGTTCAAAACTTGAGTGAAACATTCAAACGACTTTTCAACGGTACTAATTTTTAAGAACAAGTTTTCTGGTTAAAAAGACCTGACTTTTTATAGCAAAACTTAAAAATCATTGGTAAAAGGTGAGTGAACTGAAACTTAATTGTCAGTCACTATAAACTACTCTTTTATTTTGAAAAGAAAACTTTACTGAAACGAAATCGAGACAAGAATTTTCAAGTCAACCATGATTAGCCCGAGGCAAGTGTTCAAATGCGATTTCTCAAACACAGAAGGAGGAGGAGAAGAGCAGCTTCCAAAAATTCGAAAAATGTTTAAAAAAAAACCAAAAACATTCAAACGCGTTTGTAAAGGCACAAACTTTTACGGACAAGTTTTCCTTTTGAGACGACCTGACTTTTAGAAGCGAAAATTAAAAGTCATCAGTGAAAACTATTTATTTAAAATTTAAAAAAAAAGCCAACTGAAACGAAACCATTTGTTAAACATTTTGAAAAAGCAGATTTTTCTTTCAAAATTTATGTTTCTCTCGCCTACTTCTCTAGCAAATAAATATTTAGTTCAGTTGAAAATGAGGCTGTCTTTTGCTAATCCGATCGAAATTCGTTCTGCAAACGAAATCGCGTTTCGCAAATACAAAACAAAATTTTTTTAAAATCAAACGCGAAAGTAAGTTGATAAGTTGTGGGTGATTGTTTGAGAAGTTGGAGAAAAAAAAGATAAAACAAAATTTTCCAATTTGGAAAAATCTGAAATTTGAGCTACATTCGAACGACTTTGCAACGATACTAATTTTAAAGAACAAGTTTTCCAGTTAAAAAGACCTGATATTTTGAAGCAAAACTTCAAAAACGTAAAAAATATGCAAACTGAAACTAAAGTTGCTGAAACTACACAGGAGAACACCTTCCTAAAATTTTGAAAAATATTCACAGTAAGCTGAAACATTCAAACGCTTTCGCAAAAAAAGAAAGTTTTCCGGTTAAGAAGGCCTGACTTTTGAAAGCGAAAATTGCACAAAACCATCAGTGAAAGACTCCAAACTTTTTATATAAATGTTTTTAAAAAAATCAATTGAAACGAAACATTTCGAGACAAATTTTGAAAATAAGCATTTTCTTTCAAAAGTTTTGTCTTCCTCGCTAAATGCACTACACCAGCATACAAACAAAGAATTAACTTGAAAAGCGGGCAACATTTTGCTAATAAATTCGCGGTAAAAAAACGTTCGAATTTCGACAAATACAAGAAAAAGTCAAATGGGTCAAGATTTTTTCACGTTGATTCGGCCATGCAATAGAAAACTATGGAGACTTTACACCTCTGAAAGCAACATTTCACAAATTCGAACAATCTTAAAATTGAGCTAAAACATTCATTCGGCTTACATTCAGTCGTGGAATTTTATAATAGGTTATCAGGTTTAGAAGACCTGACTTTTAGTAGAAAGTATTGAAAAGCAATCAAAAAGGGAAAATGTTTGAAGTTTGAAAAACAGCATTTTTTCTAACTTTATCAAAAATCTTTCAGTTAAAACAGTTCTGAACGGCGCTGTGAACCGAAGAGAATTCAAACTAATAACAGGTTATTCAAAAATAATTTTCGGCTTCGATGTTTGCAAATCAATCCAAGTGGCTATAAACAAAAATAAACAACAAAAAGAAACATTAGATTCAGTTGAAACATGCAAACACCTTTTATTATCAGTTCATTGTTGCAAACCTGAAAGTTCGAAGCTAAAATTCAAAATCATTGGTGAAAGCTAAGTCAACTAAAATCTAATTTGCAGCCACTAAAAACAACATAAAAAACGATAACTCGTGAAAAAAAATCAAAAACAATGTTTGAAACAAGTTTTTTCAATGACGACTCAATTCAAAAGAGCAATGTACACGGTGTCCAAATGAAAGAATGGAAATTTTTCATTAACGCCTAAAGTGCAAAACAGAGGGTGGGAATTAAAAGTTTGCAGCTTTTAATGTAATTCAGTAATTAAGTCTGGCCTTTGTGTCAGTGTTTACACAACCTAATTAAAACGAAGTTTGTTGAAACATTTGCAAAGGAGATTTTTGAGATCACTTTTATAGAAAAGAAATTTGTTTTCAATAATAATTTGTAAAACAGAAAACTAGAGACCTCAGAGGCGGCCTCCGCGCGGGCAGTGCGAAATGCTAAGAAAATATGGTTTTGGCGGACCGCGTGCCCATTATTAAGAAATTGTTCACTTTAATAATGGAATCCTAGGTAAAATCACACGCGAAAAACGATGAAATAAGTTAAATCACGAAATTTCAACAACAAGTGTGCGAAAAGGCAATTTTTTCAGTTTTTTGGCTACAATATTCGAGCCAAATCGATAACACGTTTGTCTTTTATATTTCCGGAACCGCTAGTAAAAGCTACTTTGAATAAAGCATAAAAATAAAAAATCCATTCGCGCCGAAAAAAGTTAAGGCAATTTTTCTACTTTGGCAGCCTTGATTTCGATTGGTATGGCATTCCAGTACTCCAAATGTCTGTAAAGGACCTTCAAAAATTGTTTTCTTACGTAACAAATAAGCAAAACAACCGGAAAACTGAAAAACACCCAAAACCAAATGATTTTCTAACCATCACTTTGGGCATGTTTTCAGTTTCCTTCAAAACATAGGGAAATGAAAGCTGTAACACTAGGGTGAATTAAATAATTATACAAAAACAATGTTAATTTTTCATTTAAGACTAAAAAATCTCATTTTCATTCGCGCCCTCGTTCACAATTTTATTTTAAAAAAAACATTTTAATAAAAAGTTGGGGACTTTCCGCGCTCCAATGCTAACTACCGTAACCAAAGCCATTTTGAAAAAGGCGATTTAAACCTTTTTTTTATTATTTTTGAAATAAATTTGGTATTAAAAATACGAGAAAATTATGAAAAACCATTTAAAAACATATATACACATGTATTTTCTCAAAAAGAGCGATTTCGCATTCAAGCAAAACTCTGTCCGTTGTTTAGCAGGGCCTGTGCACGTTTGCGGACCTTGCCGGACATGGCCCGCCCAACCACGCCTGCAATGTAAAAATCGGGTTCATTTTTGCTTATTGAAAGCGGAATATCTCGCTTCGTTGTGGATGAAATTTCAAACTGTAAAAAAGAAAAGTTTAAGTTATGACATTATCTAGCTTTCAATAGCTATTAAAAATGCGAAAATTATTTTATAAATATTCCTCTGCGGTCCCTACAGAAAACCATAAATTGCAGCTGTAAATTTAAAAAAAAATTGTTTTTTGTCTTTAAACGTTCTTTTTTCAATTGGGGAAAAGTGAAAACTTTCCTTATTCAATACAGTAAAAAAGTAAAAGACTGACGAAGATCAGCTAAGCTTGTAATTTCACTACCAGGAATAGAAATGAACATGTTGTTTATTAAAAAAAATTACCACCACGCCTCAATGGATCTTTCAAAGAGACTAATGGGGGATTTCCAAGTGTGAGTAAATGAAGAGGAAGTTGTGGGCTGATCTTCAAAATAACCTTAGTTCACGTCAAAAAAAAGAGAAATAATATTCAGTACACCTAAAATGAGCAAATTATCATGGTATTCCTTACCCGTAAAGAATTGTAGCCTTAAATAAGCTCACAACTGTTATAGAATACAGCAAACACGTTCTTTGTTTTTTTCTTCACATATTTTTGAACAAAACTTGTTTCAAAAAGTTTTTCGAAATAAAGAATAGCAAAAAAGGTTCTATTTATGGGTAAATCAATTTTAGTGGTATTGAATGTTCATGGTATTCCTTACCCGTAATAAGATCATGAACGCATCGGCAAGATTATTCCTTAGTAGTCTTTTTTTTCTTTTTTTACAACTCTTTTTTTACATTCTTTTTTATTACAACTTCTTAGGATAACGTGTTTATTTTTTTAAACCACTTTAAACACTTGTTAAAACTTCTAATTGAAAAACGTATAAAAACATTTAACAAAATGCCCATTAGTGCCACGTTTCTTTTCGGACTTTTTTTAAACGTAAGTATTATAGTCTGTTTCCAAGGGACGGTGTTCGCCTTTTGGGCAATTTTGAAAAATGACTTCTTTTACCAAAAAAGATTTAAAAGATTGAAGTGAACAAAGGTTTAATAAGCGAAACAGAGCTTTGAAAGAGGAGTTTACCTAAGATCGTTACAGGACCAAAGGTAGTCCTTTAAAATCTAGTCCTTTAAAATTTGTGAAATTTAGCCCATTTTTTGGAAATGGAGTATAACAAATAAGTTGATTTTGAGAAAAACCTCACTGCAGAAAAAGGAACAAAACTGATTTTTTTTTATTTTGTAAGCTTTTTAAAAGAAAAATTAAAAACTGACAGTGATCACTAAGCTTCTAACTACTACTCCAAAGAGACTGAACTTTTTATTTTAAAACGAAAATGAGCAACACGTATCAGTGAACTTTGAGTAAATGAGAGAATCGTCGTTTTCCGCTTTTGTTTTATTTTTTTTTTTGAGAATTTTTGGAGAATCCTTCAAATTCAAAACTTACTTGAAAATATTGATTCCACTTACAATTTGCGAAATAAAAAAAGCTCGATAAAACCACAACACTGCTCCTTATTGCCACGAATTCCATTCAATACTCAAAACTCAATACTTTAAAACTTCGCTGTTTCTCAAACAATTGATTTCTCAGATTTTTCGAAGTTTTCCCGTCTTATTAAACGAATACATATTTGCTTCATGTTGTAAACCAGAAACAAGATGTTTAATTAACCGCTACGCGGGGCTTTGCCCTCTTGTCTTGGCGGCCGCTCGTGCAGGCAGTCTACCGCCGGTTAGGTAGACGGCCTGCGGCCGCTTAGGTACTGAGATTGGCGGCCTGGGGCCGGATTGCACGGTATTTTCATTATAAAATGTTGAATGGCCGGTTTGTGGGAAATGAAAGAATATCCCTTTATGCAATTCTCGTTTCGCTGCTAACAAAGTGATAACTACCAAATCTATATAAGAATATTTTCGCATAGTCGCTGGATACAAAACTCTATAACGAACATATGATTTGCGAAGCTTATATTAACCAGTGACGATTTGAAACATTGAAGTGAATCGAACTTTAACAAGCGAAAAAGCTCAGTAAAAGAGGAGTGCGCAGACAATTAGGAAATCGCGGCGGGACCAAATGTACCTGTCCTTTAGGGAAACCCCTTTTTCTTTGTCTCTTTTTAGGAAACGCACTATAACATTCAATTACACAAAAGTTGCGATAGTGTTTGTTTTTCTTCTATTGTACCCTTTTGTTTAATGGAAAACTAAAAAAAATGTCAAAAAAAGCTAAGCTTCTCATTTCTATACCAAATCAACGACAAAACATTTTGCTTTTCATCAAAAACTAAGCGAAACGGCTCAATGGGTTTTTAAAAGAGAAAATGAGGAGGAAATTGATCTTGAAAATGTCTTCAGTTTAGCTCAAAGTAGGTGCAATTTTATTCAATGCACCCTCAATGACCCAAATTAAAGTAAAATATAAGTAAAATAGTGTTTTTCTTACAATAAAATCGGTTCAAAGGTTCACAAAATGAACCCTAAAATGTCTTTTTGGAAAATTCGCCCGTTTCATGAGGAACCTAGCTATCAAATAAAATATAATTGAGTATTCATGATTATATGTTCCTATCACAAGGGATCTCCGATTCCAAAAAAGGACTGAAAATCAGAAAGTTTCACCTTGTTTTTCTGCGAAACCTGAGGGGCGCTCTTGTATGTAAAAAAACAAACTGAAATTTTAAAAAAAACGAAAACCAATGGTGTTTCAATATTTCTAAATTTAAGTTTAAGAAATCAGACATCAAATTGTTAACCTTGACTGAATCCTTTGATTTTCATTTAGTCAAACATTCGAAAAAGTGAAAAAAATTAACAGGTTTAACACAATTTCTTCAAACTGAAAACTTTTTTTTTCAGTTTTTTTTAAACATTTTGAATTCCATCACAAAGGGTGAACGAGCAAGGTCATGTAACTATGACATTTATTAAGAATATTCTAAAACATTGAACAATTCTGTGGTACATTCATTTTTAAAACACGAGCAAATAAAGTTGTAATCCATTTTCTCTTATCTAAAATATTAAGACGGGATTTCTGAGAAACGCGAATGCAATTGGTGCATTCCCAAATTTTTGTCTCCGATTTGGCTGAAAACACTAAAACAGTGTATTTAGGACCTAAATAGACTATCGAAACCAAATTTAGCAATTATCGACTTTTCGTTGCCCCGGGCTATGATGGTTCAACAGAAAATTGAATTTCGCCGAAACTCATCTAAACATTTTACATATGTATATTTTCTGAATCCTTATGGTCTGAATAACATTTCTTTAATTGTGCACAACCACGGTTTCCGGTGATACAAAAAAGTTGCATGCCCGTTTATTCAGAAAAACAGCAAAAAATTCATTTAAATCATCGCCACAAATTCATATTTCAATTGCGGGAGATGAGACCCTATTCAATCGATTCCTTATACTTTTTTACGTTATATAAGTGTTAAAATTAAAAATCAGAGAACTACTTTTCGAGAACCATTTTTTCAAACGCGCCAACATGGGTGCCGCGGACCAGTTTTCAAGCCTTTGAGAGCCTGCAATAATTCGCATTCAAGCCCAACTTACTCCAATTTAGCTATAAAGTTACTATTTTTCTATGTTTACACTAAGAAATCGTTTGTATTGTTGTAGTTGATATATACCGACGTTAAAGCTAATAAACGTGATGAAATTCACGAAAAATCACTGAAAAACAAAAATTTGAAGTTTTTTGATTTTTCCATCAGTGAAATTGGATTGTCCATGTAATTTGCGTTCGAATGAGTTATATTTGAAGTACTTTTACTCTCTGTATAAGCACAAAAAAGCCATTTCATTGGGATGGAAGGGTTGCCGCATTAGGGAAGCGACTGACAATCGCAATGGCCATTCCGTTGCCAGCCGCTTCGGCTGAAAGCTATGCGCGCCTCATCGAGACGCAAAGGAAGAATTGCGTTCTTGCACTAATGCAAAGAGTAAAAACACTTCAAATATAACTCATTCGAAAGCAAATTACATGGACAATCCAGTTTCACTGATGGAAAAATCAAAAAACTTCAAATTTTTGTTTTTCAGTGATTTTTCGTGAATTTCATCACGTTTATTAGCTTTAACGTCGGTACAAATCAACTACAACAATACAAACGATGTCTTAGTGTAAACATAGAAAGATAGTAACTTTATAGCTAAATTGGAGTAAGTTGGGCTTGAATGCGAATTATTGCAGGCTCTCAAAGGCTTGAAAACTGGTCCGCGGCACCCATGTTGGCGCGTTTGAAAAAATGGTTCTCGAAAAGTAGTTCTCTGATTTTTAATTTCAACACTTATATAACGTAAAAAAGTATAAGGAATCGATTGAATAGGGTCTCATCTCCCGCAATTGAAATATGAATTGGTGGCGATGATTTAAATGAATTTTTTGCTGTTTTTCTGAATAAACGGGCATGCAACTTTTTTGTATCATCGAAAACCGTGGTTGTGCACAATTAAAGAAATGTTATTTAGACCATAAGGATTCAGAAAATATACATATGTAAAATGTTTAGATGAGTTTCGGCGAAATTCAATTTTCTGGTGAAGCATCATAGCCCGGGGCAACGAAAAATCGATAATTGCTAAATTTGGTTTCGATAGTCTATTTAGTTCCTAAATACACTGTTTTAGTGTTTTAAGCCAAATCGGAGACAAAAATTTGGGAATGCACCAATTGCGCGGGATTACTTCGTTTTTCTCAGACATCGCGTCTTAAGCACTTTAAAAATTTCTTGCTTGTCATTTTTCAAACCGTTTTTTAACGTAAATGAAGAATAGACTGGTTCTGACATTCTTTGATTTCAGTGCTTTTGTACAGCGGATGTTTCTTTTTCAAATAAGCCAAAATTGGAAACAAAAAAAGAACCCCGATTCTTTATGTTACAGCTAAGAGACAATGTAAGAAAAAAGACTTGAAAAATTCGTTTAAATGGTGGTTATAAATTTAATAAACATTGACCACGCGCGGAAGAAAATGGTACTGCGGGGTGTCTGATGTAGTGAGTAACATAAATTATGACAAGCAGTAATGAAAACGGCAAAAGTTGTTAGAAAAAAGTTTTTTGTTTTTAAATAGACCTACTTTGGAGACTTACGATAAAATTGGAGTAGCAACAAAATCGTTACGATTTTGGTTACACGGAAGCGAGATGTTACGGAAACGTCGATTTATTGAATATTTTGGTTCTATTAAATTAGATAAATTAACAGTTATTTATGGCAAAACGTTCCCGTTATTCAGTGCCGTATATCTCGAGGCTGAATTGCCTGTGCAAACCCTGAGCTTCAATTCATAAAATATTGAAACCTCGCACTCACATTAACATTATTTTCAAAGTGAGTGTAAAGGTTACTAAACTTTGTGTAGTTTAAATGCTTTCACAAAGCAAGAAAGAGATTAAAAATAAAGAAAAAGAGAAACAAACAGAAGAGAGAGAGGATTTTCGGGCATTCTGTTGATTTGAGATTAATTGTAAAGCTGATGTTCCATTTTCAAATAAGCCAAAATTGAAAACATAAAATATCCTTAAAACACTTGTAACGGTAAAAAAACGGTTTGTGTAGTTTTAATGGGAAAAAACTTCATATTAGATTTCTCAAACCGAGAAAAAGTGAGGAACAAAGAGAAACAAACAGAAAAGAGAGAGAGACGACCCAGCCAACAAACTAAATCCTGAAATATTCATTTATCACAGTTAGTTTTTTTTCCATAATTTTTTTTCCTTGACAATTAGATTTTCAGACCCATTTGTTTTTAAAAGAGTTTTTAATAAAAGGAAATTTGAAAGGAAGCACGAGCAAGGTTTTATATCTATGCATTTTTTAACAATAGTTTGAAACATTGAACAATTCTGTAGTACATCAAACTTGCATATTTGAAAATTTCAACAAAAAAAAAAAAAAAAAAAAAGAGAGAACAAATGAAGGCTTTTCTTTTTAATGGTTGTGGTCCCGTAAAGAACATCTTCTTTATAGTCTATTTCCAACAGAAAGACCGGATTCAGCTACCTTCAATTCCCCCATATTTAACCACTGACGACTTGAAAAATTGGAGTGAATGAAAGTATTTTAGGCAAAATATCATAGTAAAAAAGGAGTGCGCAGAAAATTAGAAAAATCGCGGTGGGACCTAATGTGCCATCCTTAAAGGTTTTGGCCAAAAATCTGTGCCGTTTTTCGGAAACACACTATATCGGAAAACTAAATTTAATAGTTTTGTACTTTTTTCTGTATTCGTCTTTTTGTCAAAAAGACAATTTGGCGGAGTTTTTTTGAATAGTTTAAAGCTACATCTTTAGAAAACAGGGTCTTTTAGGCATTATAATCAACTTTAGGGGTCGTTTTCAGTGTTTTTCGCAGTTGAGGATTCTTTTTAAAAAGAGCCGTAAGTGTAAAAAGGAAAGAAAACAGCCCTGACTCTCGATGAAAGACCAAGTAAATTATGTGTTAGTGCTGAAAGACAATGTAAGAAAAAAGACTTGAAAAATTCGTTTAAATGGAGGTTACAAACTTGTTGAACATTTATCACGCGCGGAAGAAAATGGTACTGCGGGGTGTCTGATTGAGTGGGTAACAAAAATTATGACAAACAGTAATGAAAACGGCAAAAGTTTCTGGAGTAGTTTCTGGATAAGTTTTTAGTTCATAAATAGGTCTGCTTGGAAAAAAATTCAATAAAAAATTGACGGAACGAATTCGATTATGGTTGCGTTGAAGTGAAATGTGGCTGAAACGTGGGTTTTTTTTTTGTTATGCTAGTTTTTTTTTTGCTTTTTTATCAACTTATGTTGCTTTTTGTGCGAAACAAGTGGCAAAAAACCTGACTAAAATTTTCACAACGAGAGAGAAGGAGAGAGAGAGAGAAATGAGAGAGACGTGGTAAAGTTAATTTATTTCACGTTTTAAAGTAATTCGAACTTTCGTGTTCCAAAGTCAAATTACTTGCATTAAACCGCAATCCCTATTATTAAAAGTTTGAAACCTCACGCACATTTTTAAGATTTTGTTTTTCAGTTTCTTAAAATTCTAAAAACTTGGTTAATGTTTTATATGCACATAAAAAAAACTTTTTGAAACTACCACTGGGACAAAAAATGTTTTGTGTTGCTTAAAGGGGCAAAAACTTGATTTTAGCTTTCACAAAGCGAAAAAGAGACAGAGAGAGAAAGATAGAAAGAGAATAACCAAACAACTGACAACGTACTCTACAATAATATGACCAAGATAACCAACAAAACATTAAAATGAAGTTTTCTATGACATGACTTCCCATGCAAAGTAGATTTATAACTAATTGTGCAAGATATTCAAATATCCGAGTTCTAACAAATGATTGGTTTCGGAAAACCTCAAATTCACTTCATAAAAATTTGAAACCTCGCACTCATATTAGCAATTTTTTCAAAGTGGGAGTAATTTTCCTTCGCAGACTGCAAATGAACCGTTGATCTTGATTTTTCAAAGGCAAATCAAATGAAAAAATTCTTTTTTAAATTCAATTTTCCCAGGTTAAATTTTAATTTTGCAAAAAACCATTTGTACAAACGCGTTTCGCCGGGTTTTTTTTTTCAAAAAACAAAGTGAATGATTTCTTTTAATTGTCCGCATGCGCCGAAAAAAAACCAAAATTTCTTGGATTCAGGTTGCCCGCGCCGGTCCAGACTTTACGTGACTAATTTATTTTTTTCAATGTTTTTGAAAAATGGAAGTGACAGGGAGAGAGAGAGAAAGAGTAAAAGAGAGAGAGAGAGAGAGAGAGAGAGAGAGAGAAAGAAAGAGAGAGAGAGAGAGGGAGAGAGAGAGAGAGCGATTGAGATAGAGGGGGAGAAAGATGTCGCAATGCTGAAATCACATGTTTGCAGAAAGTTATGAAAAGAGAAATATACTCGTCGCCCAGCGAGCTTTCCTAGCCGGCAGCGGGAACCAAGCGGCTTTTTGTCTGCGTCTCCGCGGCTTGCACACTATTTCGCACGTTAGATGTGCAGGTCATCGAAACTTTAGGAAAGGTCCGTGGGCGAGGAGTATAGTTGTAACGACATACTGCAATAATCACAATAACGCCTTGATTATCAACAGACTTCAATGGAATACACACTCACAAGTAAGCTAATTTGTAGAGTGATTTGCTACACACAAAGTTAATTTGCTGACAAAACTAAAAGTGTTGATTGCGTTCTGAAAATCATGCAAATATCGAACATAATATATTTTTTAACACTCATAATTTTATGTATTTATAGAAAAATAGTCGTAAAACAGTGGTTTCGGAGATACATTTTAAATTAGAATTGAATTCTAGACTCTTCGGCAGGCAAATATTTTTGACTTTAAAACAGAAAAAAATGTCACTCCTTAACTATATCGAGCCAGTTGAAGCAAGCTTTCCCAAAGAGAGAAAAAAACTGCAACCTGCAAACTTTGTTACCCTGATGCTAGTACATTTTTCACATAGAGAACGATCATAAAATTAGCAGCGTTTGTTGATCAACTAGTTTGAATGCTTTATTCGAAACATAAGAAAAACAAAATGCAATTTGTTCAATTCGGTAATCTGAAAAGTTTCTCAATTTTATTGCGATTTGAACATGTCTTGGGTTGAAATAACTGAACCTTCAATTTGTTTTTATATCATGAAAGTATAACACTTCAAACATTCACACAAAGTGGAAAATTTATAAAAAGTTCAGAAAAAATTGACGAATTTATATGTTGCGTAGTTTCCGCGTCATAGAAGAACTGCACTAATGCCCGACTGGATCCAGAAGTAAAATAATTGTGGAAATTTCTTCAAGTGCATCGAACGCAACACATATATTTCAAGTTAACTAGATAGCTCAAGACCACACGTATATTTTTTAGGAAGCATTTCAATATAAATAGATAAATAACAAAAAAACTGATTGATGACAAAACTAAATTTTCCGAAAAAAAAAAGAAAAAAAAATACTTAACAAAAACTAAACAACCAAGCAAAACAAAATTGGGAACATTGGAAAGTGCGAATTTTCCTCATAGTTTCTTTTTTTTTGACAGTTTGTTCCTCTCGAAATCTAGCAACAATTGGAACAATTCATTTAAATTTAATGGATAGTTCTCAAAGCCATTCAATAGCAACGTGACTAATTTTCAAACATAAAGAACTTTTAAATGACTTGAGACACAAAATTAATTAAATCTTGCAAATAATTGTTATAAAACACCTTGGCAGATTATTTTATACGAAGAAACGCTGCTATGGAAATTTTTTTTTCGCATAATTTATTCGATGGAAAAGACAAAGATACTTATTGTTTTTCTGAATTTTTTTAAAATTTTTTTTGATAGAAACCGATAAATTTCGGGGCATAGGAAAATGGCAGAATCAGAATCCTTGTTTTGTTTACAGCCGTTTATTTTTTTTTTCAAATTAGAATCCTGGTTTGTAAGTTCTTGAAAAATTCCTTTCTTCTTTTCAGTTTTTTCATGAAAAAACAAAATGCAAAGGAAACACTTCCATTTGAAATTCTTGAATTTTTTATTTGTGAATTGCAGCAAAGTTTATATTTCAATAGGTGCCAAAATAATTCCCAAACCCGAATAAATAGCGCAATTACATAAATATTACATCATAATCGCCATATTGCTACTGGAATAACAACAACCCCAAACTGTGAACCATAAAATACAGCTGAAACGTTCGAAAAAAGTTATTTTGTTGGTTTTTTATGTGATTCAAAGTTATTCCAGTTGAATTCTCTAATATTTTCATCTCTGTGGTACCAATCCAGACAAGAATGACAAACAAAGATTTCATAAAAACTTTTAAACTTGTCGAAATTTTCAATTGACTTTAATGAGGAAATTAAATATGGAATTCAAAAAACGTTTCCTTTCCATAACGCCTAATCAATGCATTAATTAGGAACATTCAATTTATAAACTACAATCAATAATTGCGTACATTAATTAATAGAATTACAAAATTGTTTTTAAAAAAGCCATTATTGTTTTGGCTGAACGATCATTTTGCACTCACACAGTGAAACTAGAAATATAATTGAAACTTTTGAAACAATTATATTTTTTATTGTTTTTTTAAAGAAATTTTTTATCCAAAACAAAAAAAACTAAAAGAAACTTGTAGACAGTTTTCGTTAGTTGTTTCCTAACGATAAGCCAAAAACTGCAAAAATAGTCTTTTTTGTGTTTAAAAAATTGCTGTTTTACGTATACAAATTTAAAAAAATATATATATATTAAAATGTAAATACAATGTCCCTTTATTGTAAAAAAATTTACAAAAAAATACAACCTTCACTGTGACAGAAACGGCAGCAGGCTGGTCGACTACTTTTTTAGGTCTAACTTTTCGAAACAAGGAAATCAAATAATTTCGATAAGGACTTAAAAACGTAAACCCTATCATAATATTAACAAAAGGGTACATTGTAAACAGAATAGCCATCGAGTCGCCAAAAAGATTTGTGTCAAAAATTATGTTCGAGCGAAAAACCATCACGCTTATAATCATGAAAACGATAGGTAGACACATTAGAATGCCGGGAAGAAAAACCTGAAAAAATAAGATAAAAAGTGTCTTTTGTAAAAAGTAAAAGTATTAAAAAAGTCTTCAAAGAAAAAAGTAACGATAAAATATTTTTATTCAAATTTTAAACAAATGTTACCTGCGTGGCTAGCATAAACACGAATTTGAGGTGAATTTTGGCGGTTTTTGAAGCCATCGAATTTCTAGATTTGCGAAGTTTGAGAACGATTAGAAATGCGCAGAGGACATTGAGAGAAGGTGTTCCAGATTGAGCGAATAGAATCAAAAGCACTGAAAAATTCATTAAAATTTTTAAGACACGTGTTCTCAGAAGTTCGAGCATTTGGCCGACCTCATGTTCAGAATGAAATTTTTGGTCTCCGATTCGGCTGAAACGTTAACTGTGTAAAATTCATCAAAATACCTAGGACCCATTTAGTCCGAAATCCACTTTGGTTTCGGACATTTTAATTTCTCAGCGAAATAATGGAACGATGACCCGACATGTGATAACTCCCTTCAAAGTTGTTCAACAGAGATGCGGGTCGGCTTATTTTGTTGATAATTCTGTGTGGAAAAATAGTTTTTTAAGTCTAAATACAAGTTTTTCATTTAAACGTGTGAAAACGATCGAAAACTGTTTTAAAAGGAAGTTTTTTTGGCTACTACGGTTTCATCCTTAGGAGGCGTGCATCGAGACCTAGCGCAATCGATTTCTCGTAAGATTTCGGTCTGGGTGAAAAATTGAAAATCTAAAATTTCGAGCGTTTAAATAAAAGTTTTTCGTTCGTTTACTGCAGCATTTTCTAAAACAGGCGTGTTTTTAATGTTGATTAAGTAGTAGACACATACTAAATCATTTTTGAACAAAATGAGTACGTTAAACCTAATTTCTCGTGCACCAAAGGTTTGTCACACAAATTTTTTCCTTCTTCAAATTTGAGTACTTTTAGTCGATGAATTTTCACATGTTAAAAACTGTGTTTGTAGGAAATTGAATGACCAATTTGATGAATATAATGAAAATGCTCTTAAATGAACCCTTTGTGGTGAAAATCACCGAAAACTTCGAAAAATAGCAAAAATTTTGAAAAACCGTGGAAAATCTCGCTTCTGTTGTTCATTCTGGCATGCTTTCTAAAACTAAGTTTGTCAATTCACTAAAAGAAATTGTTTGCGACCTTGCTGGATCAATTTGGACCACTTTGAGCCGAGTTACAGTAACCCCGGGTGACCTACCGTATTCCCGACCAAAAATTCGATAATGACCTAAAAGTTTCCAAATAGTGTTTTTAGACCAAATACATGCTTTTGACCAAGTTTAAGCGAAATTCATTTTTTTGAATGTCGTTTCAATACTTCTCTACAATTACAGAAATTGCGTCAAAAATTCCTGGTGTTGGTTTCAATTTGATATATTGTAAAAATGAATTTTCGTGTTGTTTTTCCCTTTTCTGAAATTCTAGCGAAATTTCGTGAATTTTGCCGAAAACTATGTATTATATGTCGCGGCGCTTTTGTTGTTAATAATACTATTTTTAAGTTGTAGTTTGGAATGTTTCTAAGAAAATTGTTTAGAATCAAAACAAATCCAATTTGCTAAACAATTGTATGTATATTCAAAATTTGATTTGCGAAGTAATAAAAAGAAAAACATACTTGTAGGTACAATTAAAGGAACGTCAATGATGGTTGAGGAAATTGTGTCTCCTTCGCGAACCAGTTTTGCAAATTGACTTGTCAAATTATTTCTTTCGCTGTATTTAAGAAGATCCTAAATTTATTAAATTGTATATAAGAATATTTAAAAAAAAAACCTCACTATTCCCATAAATTTTTATTATGAACGCCATGAAAATAATAAAAACGAAACCGCTGAAAAAAAGTTAATTTTTTTGCTCTCAACCACTTAATTAACCGTTCTTTTCAAACTTTGAAACTCAAATTTACATTTAAAAAACATTATTTAAAAAACATTGCGAAGATGTAAACTTTTTTTCAGAATGACTGAAAAAACATACCTTTACTATTTTCAAAATTGATATTTTTACTAAACAAGCCTTTTTATGCTTTGCGAATGGTTTAAGCAAAATAATAATTTTTGTTCTGTTTTAGGCGGGTCATCATTTGAACTGTTTCAATGTCGGAAAAAAAGTTACAGAACATTTTTTCGGTGTTCAATAACTTTAGTGTTTACACCTTTTTAAAACAAACACCATCAACAACACAGACTTCACAAGAATAATATTTTTTAATAATTTGAAAACAAGGTTAGAATCAAATTTTGCGGCACAAACAACTATTGAAATCTTGAAAGAATAAAAATTGCACCTTTAAATTTATATTTCGAAAGAGCAACAAAATTGGATGAAAAAAGTATATTTTTAAAATTTCTTCAATCTAAAAAAAATCTAAAAACTACTTTTTTAAAAAAAAACGTTCACTTTAAAACTGCTTTAGGTTTTAAGATTTTTTTAATATTTCGTGACATTTTACGATTTAGGTATCATGGATGTTTTAGAGTTGCTCGAATTGCTAAGTTTTTTTATTCAGCTTTATTTCTCTTTGCGCAACAAGCCGGTTTCGCCTTTTTATTTGCACTTTTCAACTTTAAGACGTGATTTCTCTAGTGTTCGAATACTCGTGCGACACGATAAGATGGATTTTGCTCAAACTATGTCAAAAAACGTTTATTTGGTGTAAAATAACTAAGACTATTTTGAAGCTTTTGGACCTTTATCGATTTTCGGTCCCGGGTTACGGTAGGTCACCCCTGGTTACTGTAGTTTTCCTCAATTTTGTCCAAATGCAGTAATCTATGTACCGTTCAACTTCTTATGGCTTAGTGACCAAATTTTGTTTTCAGAGTTACCTAAAAAAACCATTTTTTGAAAAGTTACAATTCAGAAATTGAAAAGTTAGTTTTCACCAAAAAGTCCATTTTATGGTGTTTTTCGAATTTTTCGAATATAAGCACTCAAATGTGAGCATTTTCATTATTTTTATCGAATTTTACGTGAAATTTGCAACAAACTAAGTTTTCAAAACTCAAAAATTTTGCGACCCGAAGTACTAAAATAATTCGAAGAAGCGCACAAATGTATGGTAAAGTCTCCGAAAAAGGGCGAAAATTGGTTAAAAATGCTAGGCGCCTTTGAGTTTGAGCAAATATTCGCGATGTTTGAGTACTTCGGGTCGCAAACTTTTTGAGTTCTAAAAACTTATTTTGTTGAATTCGATAAAAAGAATGAAAGCTCACATTTGGGTGCTTATATTCGAAAAATTCGAAAAACACCTAAAAATGGACTTTTTGGCGAAAACTAAATTGTAACTTTTCAAAAAATGGTTTTTTCAGGTAACTCTGAAAACAAAATTTGGTCACTAAGCCATAAGAAGTTGAACGGTATACTGATTACTGCATTTGGACAAAATTGAGGAAAACAACAGTAACCAGGGGTGACCTACCGTAACCCACGACCGAAAATCGATAAAGGTCCAAAAGCTCCAAATTGTCTTTTTACACCAAATGAACGTTTTTTGACAAAGTTTGAGCAAAATCCATGATATCGTGTCGCACGAGTATTCGAACACTAGAGAAATCACGTCTTATGTAAAAGTAAAAAGTGTTGGTTTCGAATGTTCAATGAATTTCCATAACTTTCAATGACCAAATTTTTTTATAATGGAGCAAAAACTAATTTTTTTTGTAGTGAAATGTTTCACTAGGCAGTATGAAAAAGTCAAAATTTGTTATTTTTTTAGGTTTGGAGTGTACTCTTTATTGAACCTTTGATAGTGTTTCTATTTCATATTAGCGAAATGTTTCACAAAACAGTTTTAACTTTTTCAAGATTTGTTCTTAATTGCACCAATTCCTCCACTATTGCAAATGAATTTCCATATCTTTAAATGAACATGGTTTTTTTGTAATAGAAAAAAAATTAATTTTTTCTCTTCTGTAACGTTTCACATTTTTTTATGTTTGGAGTGAACTTTTTATTAAAATTTTGAAAGAGTTTCGTTTTCATATTCGCAAAATTTTTCACAAAACCTCTGTTAACTCCACAATTGATTAACTTAAAAAAACCTACGGTGTTTTTAAATACAAATTTTGCCATTTCTTTTTGTTGTACATTATGAGAACACGTTGAATTGAGATTTCATCGACGGACCAAAGTGACGTAACATGAATAAACATACCAACAACTGCCTTGAAAAGACATAATTGATTTATTTTAAGTTACTTACCGACGTTTGCGAAGAGATATGTTCAGGTAAATATTTAAAATAACCATGCATTTTTACAGCAGGTAGAGGGAGTATAGGTTCTGGGACAAACGCAAATGACATATAGTGGGAAAAGAGGAGATCCAAAACCTGAAACACTTTAAAAATTTACTTAAAATGTTTTTTTCTCTCTCTGTCTCTCTGTCTCTCTGTCTCTCTGTCTCTCTGTCTCTCTGTCTCTCTGTCTCTCTGTCTCTCTGTCTCTCTGTCTCTCTGTCTCTCTGTCTCTCTGTCTCTCTGTCTCTCTGTCTCTCTGTCTCTCTGTCTCTATGTCTCTCTGTCTCTCTGTCTCTCTGTCTCTCTGTCTCTCTGTCTCTCTGTCTCTCTGTCTCTCTGTCTCTCTGTCTCTCTGTCTCTCTGTCTCTCTGTCTCTCTGTCTTTCTGTCTCTCTGTCTCTCTGTCTCTCTGTCTCTCTGTCTCTCTGTCTCTCTGTCTCTCTGTCTCTCTGTCTCTCTGTCTCTCTGTCTCACTGTCTCTCTGTCTCTCAGTCTCTCTGTCTTTCTGTCTCTCTGTCTCTCTGTCTCTCTGTCTCTCTGTCTCTCTGTCTCTCTGTCTCTCTGTCTCTCTGTCTCTCTGTCTCTCTGTCTCTCTGTCTCTCTGTCTCTCTGTCTTTCTGTGTCTCTGTCTCTCTGTCTCTCTGTCTCTCTGTCTCTCTGTCTCTCTGTCTCTCTGTCTCTCTGTCTCTCTGTCTCTCTGTCTCTCTGTCTCTCTGTCTCACTGTCTCTCTGTCTCTCAGTCGCTCAGTCTCTCTGTCTCTCTGTCTCTCTGTCTCTCTGTCTCTCTGTCTCTCAGTTTCTCAGTTTCTCTGTTTCTCTGTCTCTCTGTCTCTCTGTCTCTCTGTCTCTCTGTCTCTCAGTTTCTCAGTTTCTCTGTTTCTCTGTCTCTCTGTTTCTCTGTCTCTCTGTCTCTCTGTCTATCTGTCTTTCTGTCTCTCTGTCTCTCTGTCTCTCTGTCTC
The DNA here is from genome assembly GCA_964057215.1 of Oscheius myriophilus. Lineage (NCBI taxonomy): Eukaryota > Metazoa > Nematoda > Chromadorea > Rhabditida > Rhabditidae > Oscheius > Oscheius myriophilus. Next base: position 21,134,909 of record OZ059903.1, read on the forward strand.
TCTGTCTCTCTGTCTCTCTGTCTCTCTGTCTCTCTGTCTCTCTGTCTCTCTGTCTCTCTGTCTCTCTGTCTCTCTGTCTTTCTGTGTCTCTGTCTCTCTGTCTCTCTGTCTCTCTGTCTCTCTGTCTCTCTGTCTCTCTGTCTCTCTGTCTCTCTGTCTCTCTGTCTCTCTGTCTCTCTGTCTCTCTGTCTCACTGTCTCTCTGTCTCTCAGTCGCTCAGTCTCTCTGTCTCTCTGTCTCTCTGTCTCTCTGTCTCTCTGTCTCTCAGTTTCTCAGTTTCTCTGTTTCTCTGTCTCTCTGTCTCTCTGTCTCTCTGTCTCTCTGTCTCTCAGTTTCTCAGTTTCTCTGTTTCTCTGTCTCTCTGTTTCTCTGTCTCTCTGTCTCTCTGTCTATCTGTCTTTCTGTCTCTCTGTCTCTCTGTCTCTCTGTCTCTCTGTCTCTCTGTCTCTCTGTCTCTCTGTCTCTCTGTCTCTCTGTCTCTCTGTCTCTGTGTCTCTCTTTCTCTGTGTCCTTGTGTCTCTCTGTCTCTCAGTTTCTCTGTCTCTCAGTCGCTCAGTCTCTCTGTCTCTCTGTCTCTCTGTCTCTCTGTCTCTCTGTCTCTCTGTCTCTCTGTCTCTCTGTCTCTCTGTCTCTCTGTCTCACTGTCTCTCTGTCTCTCAGTCGCTCAGTCTCTCTGTCTCTCTGTCTCTCTGTCTCTCTGTCTCTCTGTCTCTCAGTTTCTCAGTTTCTCTGTTTCTCTGTCTCTCTGTCTCTCTGTCTCTCTGTCTCTCTGTCTCTCTGTCTCTCTGTCTCTCAGTTTCTCAGTTTCTCTGTTTCTCTGTCTCTCTGTCTCTCTGTCTCTCTGTCTCTCTGTCTCTCTGTCTCTCTGTTTCTGTGTCTCTGTGTCTCTCTGTCTCTCTGTCTCTCTGTCTCTCTGTCTCTCTGTCTCTGTGTCTCTCTTTCTCTGTGTCCTTGTGTCTCTCTGTCTCTCAGTTTCTCTGTCTCTCAGTCGCTCAGTCTCTCTGTCTCTCTGTCTCTCTGTCTCTCTGTCTCTCTGTCTCTCTGTCTCTCTGTCTCTCTGTCTCTCTGTCTCTCTGTCTCTCTGTCTCACTGTCTCTCTGTCTCTCAGTCGCTCAGTCTCTCTGTCTCTCTGTCTCTCTGTCTCTCTGTCTCTCTGTCTCTCAGTTTCTCAGTTTCTCTGTTTCTCTGTCTCTCTGTCTCTCTGTCTCTCTGTCTCTCTGTCTCTCTGTCTCTCTGTCTCTCAGTTTCTCAGTTTCTCTGTTTCTCTGTCTCTCTGTCTCTCTGTCTCTCTGTCTCTCTGTCTCTCTGTCTCTCTGTCTCTCTGTCTCTCTGTCTCTCTGTCTCTCAGTCGCTCAGTCTCTCTGTCTCTCTGTCTCTCTGTCTCTCTGTCTCTCTGTCTCTCTGTCTCTCTGTCTCTCTGTCTCTCTGTCTCTCTGTCTCTCTGTCTCACTGTCTCTCTGTCTCTCAGTCGCTCAGTCTCTCTGTCTCTCTGTCTCTCTGTCTCTCTGTCTCTCTGTCTCTCTGTCTCTCTGTCTCTCTGTCTCTCTGTCTCTCTGTCTCTCTGTCTCTCTGTCTCTCTGTCTCTCTGTCTCTCTGTCTCTCTGTCTCTCTGTCTCTCTGTCTCTCTGTCTCTCTGTCTCTCTGTCTCTCTGTCTCTCTGTCTCTGTGTCTCTCTGTCTTTGCATTTCTCAACATTTCTCTGTCCTTTGGCAAAAAAAACCTCTTGACTTACAGCAATTTTCACTAGAAAAAACCTCGATGCCTGCATATTTTTGGTGGATTTCGTCCAAATAACATAAATCCAAAAGACAGCTGTTGCTTGAATCAGAACAGAATAAAATCGGGTCAACCAAACAAACCAGATTTGCTCGAGCATTTGTTTTCAATAAGTTACTAGACATGAAGAAAAAGATATTGTTGTTCGTTATTCGCTGTTTTTATAGTCATGTTTTATCTACCTTTGTCGCGTTCAACATTTACAATTTTTTCCGGTTTTGTAGCTCTGATTCACAATTGTAATTGGATCTTAAGAGTGTTATTGTCTTTTATTCGGCAGAAATTTTGAGTGAAAACATGAGATAGATAACAAGATAAACTTAGAAAGCCACGCTTCGGTGCATGCCGATGAGTTTTTAAAACGTTGATTTGCCAAAACTGTACCGTATAAAAATAATAAATGTTTTTTAAATTGTTGAAACTTTTGAAAAAAAAACATTTCTTGCCTTGCGATAATCGGAAGTTTACTGCTAAAAACATTTAGGTATACGCGTCGCCAATGCTACTTCGCTCAATTTCGCTCTTAGTTCTGTGCAAATGACAAGACGCTGATTTGCGTACCAAAATCCTATATTTTAGGATACGTACGCAATACTGCGTCAGGGTTACATTAGCGAATCGGCCAAGAAGTGAAATTGGCGAAGAATGTATCTAGGTGCTACAAGTAAAAACTTGTGAACGCATTTCGAAAATTAAAAAAAATGTTTTTAAATTTTAAATTTACCCTTTAAGCACCATTCCCAATGACTCGAATTCAGAGAATTAACAGAATTAGTATAAAGGAAACATTGAAACGCGGTCTGCGAGAAAAAATTTTATCGACTTTTTAGATTGGTGGACAAATTTTCATGTTTTTTTCTTTGTTTGGAATAAGTTTCAAGCAAAACCCCTGACTTCTGTAATAAAAGATCGAATACCTAAAAAAAACTATTTTTAGAACAGTTACATGTTTTCATCAAGTTATTCTTAAAAAATATATAAATAAAGTGAAACTTCGAAACGAATACTTTGTGAAGCAGAGAAAACAAGTTTTTCTTTAAAGGGACAGTAAGTCGGGTTTTACAACTTTGGCTAAACTAGGAAAGAAAAATTCGCTGATCATGAAAATGTATACGACTATGAGTCACAAATTTACCGTTTTCGAGAAAACAAGCTCCAAAGTCGCCGAAAACGGCCGATCATCCGCAGATTGTGCGGATGGCCAGTACGCCCTGCGTGTCCGGTATTTACAAGGGATGCTAATGAACCGAATCCATTCTAATTGACTGAGATAGCTGTGAAAATGAAGAGGGTGCGAGACAACTTAGCATAGTTCATTCGCATAATTTCCTACCGTATCCGATCGAAAATGAAATGAAAAGGCTCCTTACTGCCCCTTTAAGGCGCTTTAAAAAAACCAACAATTTTTTTTTACTAGTCCGATACCACTTTGACCAAGAGCCGTTTTCTGATAAAATTTTGTACACTAATTTAATTAAATTTTAAAAAGAAAACGTGGTTACTTTAGAGAAAACGGGACTTTAGAGCCGTTTTATTCAACTTTTTAAATTGATAAAAAGCAAATGCTTGAAAGCAAAAAAAACTTGTGTGCAACTCTCTGTGCTCATATTGGTTCAACAACAAGTATGCATAGTTAATTTTCAGTTACTTTTCACTCTTTCACTTAATTGCAGTTAATTCAGTTAATTTTGTAAGCTAAAAAAATTTAATTTTAGAAAAATATCGCACTTTAAAGTTTTTGAAACACAGGCAATAATGTAAAACGAACAAATTAAGAATGTCAATCAAGGTGAAAGGTGGAAAGTCAAAAATCTCGGGTTTACATAATCTAGAAATTGATTTGAACGGTAAAATTTAACCAAAAAACACCAATTTTTCGGTTTTTGAGTGATTTTAATATTTGAGGCATAAATGTTTTTCATGATGACCCTAGAATTTAATAAATGCGCACCGGAGCAACATTCAAGTGCCGAAAATAAAAATTGCTCAAAAACCGAAAAATTGGGGTATTTTGGCTAAATTTTACAGTTGAAATCAATTTCCAGATATGATAAAACCCGAGATTTTTCACTTTCCACCTTTTACTTAAACCAAAATTCTAAGACATATGATACAAATACATACGATAAACATAGCTTTTATTCGAATATATGCAGCATTAGCTTCAGCTTTAAGACCTTAACATTCTTAAAACGAAATTTTTAATTTTTCAGAGCTCAGTTTACTTTCTAACTCAATGCTTCAAAAGATTCATCAGACTCGGGTATTTTAGCGAAGGAATCCGACTTTTTTTTAATGATCCTAACTGGTTCACCGTCATCGTTAATAGGTTTTCATTTTATTAAAATTAAAGCTAAAAACTCAGAATTCCTTCTACATATTGTCCTGTGTTAATTTTTCTGCCTAATTCTTTGATTTCTTGCACCGTGTTTTGGCGATTATTTCGCCAGTAAAGTCGAAAACAGTAAGTATTTTACTTTGCTGTTTTATAGAATTCAGTTATGGTAATAGGGAATCAAAAATTCGATCTTAGACTCCTTAAAAAGCTTAAAAATAATTTTGTTCAGTTCTGGGAGAGATTTTCTGTTCATCTGACGGTTGGATGTTTCATTCAGCCAGGTGCATTGATGTGGTAAGGTCTAAAAAGTTATTGAACTTTTGGTGATTATTGCAGGTTGCAGATTAAATGAAATTTTTGATCATAGTGTGAATTTTTGGTCATTTCCGATATTGTGAAAAACTTATTTATTTTTTTATAAACTAAATGGCCAAAACATTCAACCTGCGTTTTCTTTCATTTTTTTGTTGGAAAACATTCACTCCCCAAAAATCAAAATCTCTAAAAACCGAAATTTTGGTGTTTTTGGGTAAAATTTTAACGTTCAAATCAATTTCTAGATATGATAACACCCGAGATTTTTGATTTTTCACATTTGATCTGGGCCGAAAATCTTCGGCAAATTGAATAAGGTAAGTCTGGATTCTCTCATCGTGAGGGTGAAACTGTGGAAATCAAAAACTTCTTTTTAAATCAGTTTTGTGGCTATATCACGCGTTTGAAATTAAATTAGAGTTTTCACGTTACAACAATTTGTTTTTAGAAAAACACTTGTCAACAAAATGAAAACACCCCCATCTCGATTGGATTACTTTGAAGGGAGTTATGACATGTGAGGTCTTCGTTCCAAAATTTCACTGTAAAATTGAAACAATAGTGTCAAAAACAAAGTCTTTTTTGCACTAAATGGGTCCTACATAGTCTACAGCTATAGTTTCAGCCCAATCGAAGACAAAAAATTTCATTCTGAAAAACTTGTCTGCTCGCCGCTCGAACTTATGAGAAAACGTGTCTTAATAACGAAAATAAGGTTTTTTGTAGATGCATAATTTTGATGCACTTTAATCAAATAATGAAAAATATCGGTTATTAAACTTTTTTACATAAAAGTATCTTCAACAGCAAAGGAAAAATTGGGATAAAGCCTAGCTTTACATTTTCATTTTATAAATAAAATGCAGAAATGAATCAACTTTGTGAAACGATTAAAAATTAGACCCGACTCTGAAAAAAGTAACAAAATATCCTCTATCTTCACTGTAAATTAGCAACGTGTGGATGACAAAGCCACATTTCTTGTTACAACTTCAACTGATTTTTTCGGAAAAACTTTTGTAATCAACGAGCAGAGAAATTTCCTGTATGGTCTCATGAAGTTAAAAGCGAGTGCAACATTGAAAAGAGGGTAGAATATGAAAAGAAGGACGGAGATGTCGCCACAGATTTTGTAATTTATAAATACGCGGAATTCGGGAAACATTGCACTGAACATTATTAGCATGATTGGGACGGACATGGAAAAACAAGGTAGAAGAACCTAAAAAAAATTATTGCTTTGTTTTACAAAATGTTTCTTGCCTGACAAGTTAGCATGTAGATGAATTGAAAACTTAGCCTTAATGTAATTGGGGTAATTAAGTGACGAGAGCTAGTGATTTTTCGATATACCAAAATTGAACAAGTCAGATTGACTGATATAATGAGGGTGATTCCGAGGAAGATGATGACGGCTAAAATATACTTTAAGGGCGTGAGCTAGAGAGAGAGAGAGAGAGAGAGAGAGAGAGAGAGACAGAGACAGAGACAGAGACAGAGACAGAGACAGAGACAGAGACAGAGACAGAGACAGAGACAGAGACAGAGACAGAGACAGAGACAGAGACAGAGACAGAGACAGAGACAGAGACAGAGACAGAGACAGAGACAGAGACAGAGACAGAGACAGAGACAGAGACAGAGACAGAGACAGAGACAGAGACAGAGACAGAGAAAGAGACAGAGAGACAGAAATACAGAGAGAGACATAGACACAGAGACACAGAGACACAGAGTCATACAGAGAGAGAGAGAGAGAGAGAGAGACAGAGACAGAGACAGAGACAGAGACAGAGACAGAGACAGAGACAGAGACAGAGACAGAGACAGAGACAGAGACAGAGACAGAGACAGAGACAGAGACAGAGACAGAGACAGAGACAGAGACAGAGACAGAGACAGAGACAGAGACAGAGACAGAGACAGAGACAGAGACAGAGACAGAGACAGAGACAGAGACAGAGACAGAGACAGAGACAGAGACAGAGACAGAGACAGAGACAGAGACAGAGACAGAGACAGAGACAGAGACAGAGACAGAGACAGAGACAGAGACAGAGACAGAGACAGAGACAGAGACAGAGACAGAGACAGAGACAGAGACAGAGACAGAGACAGAGACAGAGACAGAGACAGAGAAAGAGACAGAGAGACAGAAATACAGAGAGAGACATAGACACAGAGACACAGAGACACAGAGACACAGAGTCATACAGAGAGAGAGAGAGAGAGAGAGACAGAGACAGAGACAGAGACAGAGACAGAGACAGAGACAGAGACAGAGACAGAGACAGAGACAGAGACAGAGACAGAGACAGAGACAGAGACAGAGACAGAGACAGAGACAGAGACAGAGACAGAGACAGAGACAGAGACAGAGACAGAGACAGAGACAGAGACAGAGACAGAGACAGAGACAGAGACAGAGACAGAGACAGAGACAGAGACAGAGACAGAGACAGAGACAGAGACAGAGACAGAGACAGAGACAGAGACAGAGACAGAGACAGAGACAGAGACAGAGACAGAGACAGAGACAGAGACAGAGACAGAGACAGAGACAGAGACAGAGACAGAGACAGAGACAGAGACAGAGACAGAGACAGAGACAGAGACAGAGACAGAGACAGAGACAGAGACAGAGACAGAGACAGAGACAGAGACAGAGACAGAGACAGAGACAGAGACAGAGACAGAGACAGAGAAAGAGACAGAGAGACAGAAATACAGAGAGAGACATAGACACAGAGACACAGAGACACAGAGACACAGAGTCATACAGAGAGAGAGAGAGAGAGAGAGAGAGAGAGAGAGAGAGACAGAGAGACAGAGAGACAGAGAGACAGAGAGACAGAGAGACAGAGAGACAGAGAGACAGAGAGACAGAGAGACAGAGAGACAGAGAGACAGAGAGACAGAGAGACAGAGCAACAGAGAAAAAGAGAATCAGAGAAAAAGAGAAACAGAGAAAAAGAGAAAAAGAGAGACAGAGAGACAGAGCAACAGAGAAAAAGAGAATCAGAGAAAAAGAGAAACAGAGAAAAAGAGAAAAAGAGAGACAGAGAGACAAAGACACAGAGAAAGAGAGAGAGAGAGAGAGAGAGAGAGAGAGATAGAGACAGAGGTAGATACAGAGAGGCAAAGAGACAAAGGGACAGAGAGGCAGAGAGACAGAGAGACAGAGAGACAAAGAGACAGGACAACCTAAGAAGAGAAGAATTCAAATTTTTCTCACCAACAACAGGAAACATTGGACTGTCAATAAGCCCAACAGCAATTTTGTCATCTTTTTGAACTAAAGAATATAGTTCATTCGTTTGGTTGAATTTCATTGCATATTTCCAAAGTTCCTAAAATAAAAAATACAACGTAAAAATATAGAATACTCCACCTCCGAATCTCCAATTGAAACATGGCTTACAAATCCGTGTACAATCGCAGTAAAAAGCATGAACAAAATCATTATTAGCTGCCCTCTAGATAAAAAAGACTAATGAAACGAGAAAATAGGGTTTTACGAAAATGTCAATGCTTCGTTTTTCCAACGATGACTGTAAATTATCAAAACGCGGAAAATTGAGCACTCATTGACTGACCAAAGAGACATGACGTAGAAAAACATAGAAAAAAATGGCTGAAAAAGTATTTCTAATTTTTTTCTGAAGCAAACGAACACAGTATATTTGTGATTTAACTTTCAAAATAATATGGTTAGGAAAATGACTTTTTCGAAAAAAAAAATTGAAAAATCATTTGTCGTGACCGCATAACGCATAACTCAGTGAACTGGCTAAGCTCAATATGGTGTTGCCTTAGGCAACTGTCACTTATAGCGTAAAATTCTTTTCAGGGTCTCGCAGCGAAAGCGTGCCAGATCTTTGCAAAAAAAAATTGAAAAGCTTTAATTGGTATAGGGGGACTTGTAAATTATGAACATAATTAGTTTAATAAAATATTTTTAAAAATAAACACAGTCAACCGTTACGGGCGAAGAACTTTTAAAAAGTCTGGCTTCTGTTTGGTTAAGTAAGAAAGCCGTTAAAAAAGTTTTCAAACCAGTGGAATATCATGAAACAAATATGCTCCAATAAATAAGCAATTTGCACTGTTTGTTGAAAATAGAAATTTCCCACCAAAATAATTAATAAAAAAAAAACTTTTTTTTGGGGTTGAGTTTTACTTGTAATTTCAACAAATGTTGAAAAAATTGGTCAAAGAAAAAATTCACTTAATAATTTTTTTTGAACAGTTTATTGTACAATTGTAGTTTCTGAGAGTTAACCTTGTTAAAAAACGAAAAATTGAAAGTCGTTTAAAAAAGTTTAAAAAGGACTAAATTAAAAAAATTGGGAAAAACATGTGAGTAACATTTGTGTTACAAAAAGAAATTTTACCATATTTTAAAAAATTGTAAGTTTTAGCTGTTACGTTTTTGGTTGTTGACTTTCAAATAGTGCGTTTTGTAAGAACTTAGAAAAAAAATCGTAACAAAAATATTTTTTTTTCAAGCCTCAAAAATTGTCTAAATTACAATTATTGAAACAAAAATAAATTTTAAAAAAATACGTTTTGAACACTCTTTTTTAAATTCAAATTTTTAACTTACCGCAATGTTTGGAATAAAACTACTTTCGAAAAACTGAAGAACACCTAAAATTTTGCAAGCCGGCAGAGGAAATAGCATATCAGGAGTGAAAAAGAATGCTATATAATGAGAAAAAAGTAGGTCCATTAACTGAAAGGAAACAATTTTTCATGAAATAATGCGATTTAAAAACTTACGGCAATTTTCATCAGAAAAAATCGGCAAGACTTCATACTGGCAGTGGATTTTGTCAAAATCGCATACATCCACAAAATGGTTAAACCTTCCACAAAAAGTGACAGAAAACGTATAGAAATTAAAATGAATGCGTTTTCAAACATGTCTCTGATTGAGACGGAAGCAGACTGTTTTCGCGTGTTGACTGCGTAATTATACTTTTTGTAAACAATATTTTTAATAAAATTGTCACGAAAACAAATGAAAAACAACGGTTTGGACAAAGATCAAGCGAGCAAATTTCCAATCTGATTTCACTCGAAAGATTTAAGACAGGTTTTCTCAAACGTTCGACCGGTCTGAGCACCCTGCGGACAAATTGAAATATTTTTGTCTCCGATTGAGCTTATATGTTTTTTCTGTAGGCTACTTGGGACCCAAAAAGTTGAAAAATCCCTTCACATTTTCATTTTCATTTTTCACAGCGAAACAATGGCACGTTAATTTGAAAAATCATACCTCCCGTCAAAATTGCGCTATCAGGCTGTTAGGTGGCTCATTCGATAGAAAATTGTCTGCTTATGACAGAGAAAACTGAAATTGGTCTTGATTTTGGCAATGGAAAAAATCGAAAGAGACAAGAATATGTGAAAAATTTTGGTTTTTAGCTTATCTCGGTTTCATGTGTTGCGAGCCAAAACAACTGTTTTGATCATACGATTCTCCATCAAATTCTGCCAAGAGTGAAATGTTGAAAGTTGAAAATCGTGTATTCCAAAGTTTTCAAAAATTCGTTTGAACCGTCGAAAAGCGCGTTTTGACATAGTGATTGGTTTCAATGTTTCGGCGGAGAAGGGGTGTCTCCGCCGAAACATTGAAACGGCACTAGCGCAGGGTCGGTTTTGTCATACGCTTTCTCAGCAAAAATCGGCTGAAGCAGCAGTCCAATCAAGTTTTTTTTCGTAGTTTTTGACATTTTTCATGCTTCCAAATGAACATTCAAGACATAAACTCTACATCGAGCTACATCAATTTGCGTGCGGCAACCTCGACCTAAAGGTCGCTTTGTTCACAAAACGGGCACTTTAAAACATTTTTATCTGTTCTATTTTGTCTATGTTGTGTTCCACGTTTAGAAACAGTGTTGACAAACATGAATAATTAATAAAATCACTTGTCTAGCTATTTATTTAAAATTGCTTACATCCAAAATGTGACGAAGGCGCGCCCTTTGGCCAACTTCCATTATAAGAGGCGAAAAATGAGGAAAGAGGATTTTTAAGACGTAGGTAAAAGTTAGTTAAATACTTTGTCTGAGCAGTTAACTCACTTTGAAACCCTAAACCAAGCGGAGATTTTCTTGGCGATAGTTAGCCAAGAAGCGGTAGCTAAGAACACGTTGCATTATAGATCACAGTTGTATTCACAGTTGTTACTATTTAAGAGCGAAGTCGAATGATTGGCTTCATTCTGTGTGCCCGTTTTAACCCTTTATTATCCTTTTTATATTTAATGTTTCATAAAGGTTTAATTACCCAAGTTTGAGGTTAATCTTCTTTGGGAAAAGCCAATAAATGGCGACCACGGCAGGACGCTCAAAGACAACATACAAAACTCCCTCAACAATCAATTTCAATTGGAAATGCAACACTTGGAGACAGCCAAATACTGCTAAAGAATCCGACAGTGGAATGATGAAGCTGCGGAATGCAATACCATGGACGGTACAGTCGCGTAAAGCCAACAGAGAGCAAGAGCGGCCCGACATGGATGAAAGACCTAGACCATGGCAGACTAGGCATTCGACACGTGAGAGCCAAGCAGCCTGAAGAAGATGGACACGTGATACTTCTGAGGATAGTTTTGTGTTGCTAACTATCTTTCTGTCTTTCTTTGGGAGTTTTGTGACGTTTGTCACAAATTATCGATTCTCACAGCTGAAATCCCCAATCTCATTCTGTAAGCACACGTGTACTGAATGTTAAGTGAGGTGTATATAAGAGCCGCCTAGCGGCAACACATTGATTCAACAATAAAGATGTAGCGGACAAACCGTTCTTCTTTAAAGAGATGGCCAAAAATCCAAGGTGGGGCTATAGTTTTGCACCGGCCCGAAAACACAAAAAAAATCGATAAATCAAAATTTTACGTAAAGAATCTATAATGTAATATAGTATAATAGGATATTCTTACACGCAGAATTCAATGAGATAGGTGCCGTAAAATGAAAACTTCGTTCAAGCAAGATATTGGTGGTTTAATGGGTGGGGTCATAGTGTTGCATCGCAGTGTAATAAGCACTTTGTCAAAACTTTATCATCGACAGTTTCCACCTGTCAATCGGTTTTAAAAAAAAAGGATTGTTTTCTAAATATTGGAGTCAAGTTTAAGAACTTTTTTTTAAAGTTTTTCAGAAAACTAATTTTTCAGAACTATAATTTCAGCATTAATAACGTTTCAAGGCATAATCATTTATTTCTCAACCCCAATCTCAGAAAAGAGTGATTTGAAGTATAAGCAATGGTTGTGTCCTTCCGTCGTCTGAATATTTTTGCCGTCTCCTTTCGAATATGTTTATTGCAGAAAAATAATATCCAAGCCGGCGGGAAAATAAACAAATCCAAAAAATATTCATTGTATTGTTCCACGTACTCCTTTATAACTGGACGTGGGAAAAGATGGGCGGTGAAATAAAAAAGCGCCTAAAAATAAAAAAAAATTTCAATAATTCAATAGCCTAGGATTTTTAATTTATTTTTCGAAAAACATTTGATTTATTACATTTTTCTTTTAGAAAACAGTTTAAACTTAATTTTTTGCACCGGTTTACTTCAAATAACTGTGAGTGTTAATAGCCTAACTGTACAAAACTTATTTGAAGCATCAAAAGAACTTATTAATTGAAAAAAAAACGGTTTTCCAATTTTCTAATTTTGAAAAACACAAAAAACAAATTTAAAGGAATATATAATTGAAGAAACAAAATAAAAGTTTACAAACCTGTGAAGCAGCAAAAATCAATGTGAAAAAAGCCAACAGTACTTCAAATCGTAACATACCGATGTCAATTTTTATATTTTTTGTCTGAAAATTACAATGTTACAAAAAAATAAATAAATAAATAAAAACTCATTTTTACAAAATAAGAAACTATAATTGTGTTGATGAGGGTAATTGAACCGAAGATAATCCCAGCAACGGCGGCGAAACAACTAGCACTCAATTGCCCGATAAGGTTCTATAAACGTTGAAATTTTAGAAAATAGAAAATTTTTAATTATAAATTTGGCATACAATCATCATTCAATTATTGATAGAAAGTATCGATTAAAAGGGGCGTGGCATATTTTTTTTAACTTTTCAACTTTTCAAGGGTATTAAACTACTTCTGTTGTCACCAGTTTCAACTAATATGTGGTGCATTAAAAAAAACAAGAAAAAAGAGGCGTGGCATAATTTGAAAAAAAAAACCGAATCTCTTGTGCATAGATCCACACGTTTTTAATTTTGTGTTGCGTGAAAATGGGTATGTCAGGGAAAATTCAAAAATTTTTCACTAAAGAGAAAGAGGTACGAATAGTACGAACATACGGAGCTAAATTGATATTAAATGTATCTGCAACATTGAAGTAAAGAATAAAAAGTCTACCAACAACACTTATTTAATTAAAATCTAAAAAAAGCCAAAGTATTTTTTAAAAACTCTAATTCTACCCCGAATTTTTTTTATACGTGTGGCAGCCAATCATAAATATAAAAACAAAAACAAACTTGTAAAATTATATGATTGAAAAACGCGAAAAAATCGAACAACCCTCGAAACAGTGAAAACAAATACAACACAACCGGGAGAAAACTTACAAGTGTGATTCTTTCAAATTCAAATGCAATTCCTCCTTTGTTCAAAACGTAGGCGTGCCCACGACAAGGAATAACAAACCTAAAAACAATGCATATAGTAAATTAAAAATCAAAAAAAGGCTGAAAAATAATAAAGTATAACAATCAACTCACCACATAAAAGCAAATGGAACCACAAAACATCCAATTGTGAGGTGGAGGGAGAAAGTGTTCCAGAACTAAAAAATAGTTTATAGTCTGTTTCCGAATTAGGATGGGTGACTTTTGAACAGCTTTGATATTTTGCTCTATTTTAACCACTAACGATTTGAAACATTGACGTAAATTGAGAAAAAATATGCGAAATAGCATAGTAAAAGAGGAGTGCGCAGAAAAATAAGCAATCGCGGGCCGTTTTTCGGAAACACACTATAGTAACAAAAAGTTTACTGCTCGTTTTTCTATTTCTGTGTATCTTTTTCATTTATCCATATAGTTTTTTCCCACGAACTATTTATTATTTTTAAAAGTTTCTACGTACCAATCTCGATTTCAGCGGTGAAATTACGGCTGTCACACGATGCAACGATATAAGAGAGTTCAATGCTAGGATGAGAACTGGACAGTACGTAGATGGGATTCTGGAAATTATTCAATTATATTTTGAAGTAATTAGGAACACCGTAGTAACACAGGAAATAAGTTGTATATAATGTGCTAAGCTTGTTACATTCAAATGACGAAGGTGCAAATTATCGCTTTCAGTAAAAAAAGCTGGACAGTACGTAGATTTCAGTAAAAAAAGCGTGTGTGCGTGTGTGCGTGTGTGCGTGTGTGCGTGTGTGCGTGTGTGTGTGCGTGCGTGCGTGTGTGCGTGTGTGCGTGTGTGCGTGTGTGCGTGTGTGCGTGTGTGCGTGTGTGCGTGTGTGCGTGTGTGCGTGTGTGCGTGTGTGCGTGTGTGCGTGTGTGCGTGTGTGCGTGTGTGCGTGTGTGCGTGTGTGCGTGTGTGCGTGTGTGCGTGTGTGCGTGTGTGCGTGTGTGCGTGTGTGCGTGTGTGCGTGTGTGCGTGTGTGCGTGTGTGCGTGTGTGCGTGTGTGCGTGTGTGCGTGTGTGCGTGTGTGTGTGGGTGCGTGTGTGTGTGGGTGCGTGTGCGTGTGTGTCTTTTTTTAAACAAACTAACCTATAAGCAACAACGGTAAACCAATTTTCTTCCATCAACACATTGAAAAGTTCTTCACCGTAATATCCAAGTTTCAAAAATCGACAAATAAAAAGTTCAACGAGGAATAAAAAACAGCTCTGAAACGGTTTTTTAAATTATATTTTCAAGTTTAAACTCACTGCAAACGCCACACAAGAGTAGATTCTAATAAATGTAATATGAATCACTTGTTTCAACCGTTGTAGGACAATAATATTGATAATGTAGACAATCATTGAAAGTATGCCGTAAATCGCTAAAAAAATATGTTCGTTATGCTATAGGCTGTTTCCAAAGAAAGGTCGGCGACAATTGAGCGGCCTTGATGGCATCGTTTGAACAACTGACCAATTGAAACATTGATATGGATAGAAATAAAATAAGCGAAATAGCACAGTAAAAGAGGAGTGCGCAGACAAACAAGCAATCGCGCCGGGACCTAATGTACCATCCGTTAAGATTTTTGGCCAAAACCTGTGCCGTTTTTCCGAAACACACTATAGTCTTTGTCTTCAATGCGGGCTTGATGGAAATTTCAGGTTATCAGCTAAAAAGCATTACCAAAAACATGCCCCTATCAAAACAGTATCATCACAACCAGGGTTAGACAACAGGCCGGCCCGGGCCGGCCTTCGGCCTGCAAATGAATGTCTGGGCTTGGTCTGAGCCTGGAAAGGTAAAATTGCCGCTAGGAGCTACAATTATCGCAATTCATTTTCTGTTTTTTTGAATAAATAGGGACTATAGGGCATTTCCAAAACTGAGACAAGGAAAATGGGATTTTCCTGAAGGACTAGGTACAATGGGTCCCGCCGCGATCGTCTAATTGTCTGCGCACTCCTCTGTTACAGTGTTTTTTCGCATATTTTATTGACATTCACTTCGATGTTTCAAATCGTCAATGGTTAAATACCAAGGAAATCCATGGTCATTCAAAAGTCGTCGTCTCAAGATTGGAAATAGACTATAGCGCTTTGCGCGCTAGTACTTATTTCAGGGGTACATATTGTCCCCTAATTGCGATTTTGAATGGTAAGGTAGATTTTTAGAATGCACCACCCCTAAGGGTAGTGATATTCTATTTGTACTTGGTTTTGGCATTTTCTAAGAGTTTTTTTTTCAAATCAGCGCGAAACATTGGCTCAGCAATGCCCATTTACAATAATCATGCATCAAACTTATGAAATACCATGGAAGCATTGAAACGCAGGGAACGAAAAATTGGAAATTTGCGCATTTTTGAGCTATTTTGGGCCAATTTTTTTTTCACATTCAAGTGGATTTTTAACAAAAAAAAATTGTCACCTCCGCCTTTGAAAACTTATTCGATGCCAAATTTGACTTAGATGTTGAATTTTCAGCGTATTGTTTCTTGGCTTCTATAGTAATAGGTCGAAAACTCGGAAAAACCTCTTTTTGAAACGTTTTTTTAATGTTAGTTCTTACGGAATGAGAAATCGCGGTGGAACCAAATGTTTTTGGAAATTTAATTCGCTCTATTTTGTTTTTTTTTTTTTTGAAATCAAAATTAGAGCTACGTGGAAAATTTTACAGTACTATTCGGGCACCTACCGTAACCCGGGTAAGAAATTTGTTGTCGACCCAAGCGCTTCAGAATAAGGTTTTTAAGACGCGATGTCTGAGATAAACGACACCGGGCAATTTACGTTTGGTCATAAAAATTCAAAGTGGTCCAATCGGGCTCATATTTTGCGTAGAAACTATCTAGGGCCAACTATGACCAAAAATGATAATGAAAATCAATTATCGATTTTTTGGCTGGGGTACTGTAATTCGACCTCGGGGTACTGTAACAACCCTCAAACTTGAGAAAACGTCAAATGTTAGGTATGGAATCGATTGAAAATGTGATGCTGAAAAAGATTGTCTTTAGTGAAAAAGTTTTCGACAATTTTCTCTTAACCTTGGAGTATTGAAACAAAGCCTTGAAGCAGAGACGCGACCATTTGCGGCGCCCTTCCGCGGCGCCAGAATTATTGATTAGCGCACAAAACCCAAACTAACGACTGATTACGTTATTAAAGTTGATATTAAACAACATAATGTGTCTTAAACACCGTTTTCAGTCGAAAAGAATTTTTATACCTACTTTTCGCAATTTATAGCAAACTGTATTGTAAAATGGACGAACATAAATTTTCTTTTTCAGCGGCGAAACAATGAAAAAGCGGCTATCGCATTTGAATGTTTCGGCGCGGCGGCGGCGTTATCAGCCGCTTTCTTGGCAAAATACGCGCGCTTTTTGGAAAAATTCCGTAATAAATTGGTTCTAAATACTCATATTTTATAGATAAAAGATTGCTCTACAACATGTCAAAAAATCTGGAGATACCTTTTTTGATACAAAGAAAAAAGGTTGATTTGTGTGACTTTCAACACAGATTTTGTCTTCTAACTTTTTTATATCAAAGAAATCAACTTTTTCACTCAAGACAATCTTTTTCAGCATCACAGTTGCAATTGATTCCTTACCTAACATTTGCAGTTTTCGCAAGTTTGGGGGTTGTTACAGTACCCAGGTGTCGAATTACAGCACTTAACCCGACCCAAAAAATCGATAATCGATTTTCATGATTATTTTTGCTTATAATTGAACCTAGATAGTTTCTATGCAAAATATGAGCCCGATAGGACCACTTTGAATTTTTATGACCAAACGTATGTTGAGCCTCTCAGACATCGCGTCTTAAGCCATAGGAAGGTTACAACCCAATTTTCAGTCTGATCGAATCACTTCAAAGTTCTAAGACATTTCTAAGACTCGACTTTTACAGGAGCGCCTTGAATCATTTCAAAAACTTCCCAGTTTTTTAAATTATCTATTGGAAAAAGACTCGTATTCATCATCGGACTCAGCTCAACACAATAACTTCAAAATTTGAGAAAACATTGAAGTTATTTTCATAATCATCCAATAAAGTACTAAAGACAAAGTGATCTTGTTTGGTTAAATTTTGGATTAGTGTTATGAAAAAAAAACTTAAGTTTTGTTCTTTTTTTAAGCCAATCTGAATTAACATCGAATTGTTCCAGATTTGGTTCGCTTGAATTTTTTTCAATCTATTTTCGATTTCATTTATATTTTAGGCAAAAAAATATTTTGGTATTTGAATCTTTTCAGATATTTTTCAAACAAAGTTGCTTGACCCGGATTTTTCTATAAATTAGGCCACGCCTTTATGGGGTGAGGTCGAATGGGCGTGGCCTAGTTTGTGCATGATGCCAAATGGGTTGTAATCAATCTTAGCAGGTCTTTTTTTCAAATAAGTAATGCCTGACTCCGTATTTTCTGTAGATTAAATCACGCCCCCCCTCCCCTATCGCAATTCAAAGGGCGTGGCCTAAATTGCCACAAGAGGTCAAATGTTGTTCAAATAAACAACTTACGATCATATAAGAAAAAAGTTTTAAAAAACATACCCATTATTACATATTGCAAAGTAAGGCAAAGTTGATCACTAGGTGCATGTACGTAGACTGGTCCGATTCTATAACGAACAATATTATTTTTTTGCAGTTTTTTTAACTTACGGAATGGGATGTGGCTGGATATTCATACTTCACTAGTCTGAAAAAGAACTTTCAATTCAAAAAAAGCAAATGCCGGTCGAATGCCAAAAGGATTAAAAATCTGTGAGGCTGGACAAAGTGCGGTCTCGAACGCTTTGCTTCGGAGATTGTGGGAAACTACGAAGGAATGTGCTTGCGGTCTTGTGAATGTCGCAGGAAATTGCATGGATTACTGGAAGTTGGAATAAATGGTGTGGATGTTGTCTGGTCAGTGATCTTACAAATTTAGGAAAGTTTCCCGATTGAATAAAAATGGTGGAGTTTAAAATTCGTTCATTCTTCTTGAAACAGTGAACCAATTGAAAACATGAAAACAATTATTTTTAAAAACATTTCTAGAACTCTTACATGAGAAATAAGTGAAAAAGGAGAATTTCCACTCGTTGACATATCGGCTTCGATTTCTTTTTACCTCAGTTAACAAAATAACGCATCTTAAAAAAAATCTGTGAAACTAGCGTTTTTTTCAAATCAGGAGGGCCAAAAAAGGAAAGGGAAAGGGCCACCAGGCGCCCACCCTTCTGAGTGGCGGCCTTCGGCCGCCCAGTTAGGGAACTCGGCCTACGGCCGATCTCACTCTCTCCTTCTGAGGAAATGAACGCGTGGCTTACGCTGATAGATAAGAAAAGCTATTCAGATGCAGAAAAATGCTATTGCTGAGTTTTGGTTAAGTCGGGGTTCACGATTTTCTCACGGTTTTGAGTCAGTCAATGCAGAAGTGCAAAAATGCAAAAGTGATCATGTGGTTTGTATTTAAACAAACTTTCATCAATGAACCGTGAAATATGCTGAAAAATTATTTGATAATACCTTTTCTATTTTTTTTTGTCGAATGAACTCCTGCAATTGGAATAAATTGTTTTGCTGTTGTCTTGTGAGTAATCACATCTTCATTATTTAGTCTTCGCCCATGGACCTTGGAAGGAGTTATAAAGAACCTGCACATCTAGCGGGCTAATGAGCGTGCGAAACATGCAGACGCAGACAATTTTCTGGGTCAAATGCGCATGCCGCTATTACAAGCTCGATGGGCGAGGGGTATAGTTTGTTTCTAAATGAAGGTCGTTTACTTTTGAGCCGTCGTCGTATTTGCTCTTTTTTAAACACCGACGATTTGAAACATTTATGTGAGTAGAAATAAAATATGCGAAATAGCACAGTAAAAGAGGAGTGCGCAGACATATAAGCAATCGCGCCGGGACCTAATGTACCATCCTTTGTGCCGTTATTAGGAAACACACTATAATCAAATCTTCCGGAATTGACGAATTTCCAATAATGGAAGTTTGTCACAAGTGCTTACAACTGTGAATAGACTTAAAATAAGAGTGGTTAATTTTTTGACAAAATTATGAATTTCAACGAAACAAGCGAAAATCTTTTTTTAAATAAAAGTTCCAACAGGCTGAAAACATAACCGAGAAAAAAATAGCTTTTTAATAAAGAAAATCATCCTTTTGAAGCAAAATTACACATTCATTAGGGTTTGTAAAAAATTTGGTGATCAGAACTTGATTTGAAAGCCTAGTTTTAATTTTAAATAAAATATAGGAAAAAAAAGAATTGAATATGAAAAAGAAAAATTGCATGGATTACTGCAAGTTGGAATAAATGGTGTGGATGTTGTCTGGTCAGTGATCTTAAGCCAGCGAAACGTTTCAACATAATTCCAAATTTCTTGGTTGGAAATTTGTCAATATGGTGTAAAAACAGAATTAAATTGTAAATACGAGATTTTTGAGCAACGAATATAAATGTTTCGAAAATCTAATTTTTATTCATATTTTTTCACTAACTTGAGTAGCAAATCGAGTAGTACTCCTAAATCTGAAATTGTACCAATTAAAGATAAAACATCACTATCATTTTGTATAGGTTTTTGAAGAAAAAAAAACAATTCTTAGAGTTTGTGCTAAAAAAAACTCTAAACAAACGTATTCACTAACGTTTACGAGCTCAAGAGTAAAAATCAATAAAAACGTTTTCATTTGAAAAAATGGAACATCTTGAACAGAGCGCACAAAAGAATACGAAACTTACAAATGATGAAAATAAAAAAAAATGTGTTTGCAGTAGAACATCGCAGATGGAAATTTTTTATAGTTGCTGCCAAAAATACTTCGTCGAGATTTTGTAGATTTTGTTTGGGTTTTTTTGTATACATTTGTCTTTCGCAAATAAACAAAATATACTTGAGTTTGAAGTTCGT
This sequence comes from Oscheius myriophilus, assembly GCA_964057215.1. Classification (NCBI taxonomy): domain Eukaryota; kingdom Metazoa; phylum Nematoda; class Chromadorea; order Rhabditida; family Rhabditidae; genus Oscheius; species Oscheius myriophilus. The sequence continues at coordinate 21,154,941 of OZ059903.1, forward strand.
AAAGTATACGTGAAACAGTAAAACGACAAAAAATATGAGAATGAATTTTTTATATTTTTCTAGAACACTTTTCACATGATTATAAAGTTTGATATGAGGAACAAGTAAAAATTTAAATTTCCCACGTTAGCATATCGCCATAAAACTTTTGAGGTTACTGTAGGATCCTCTGACTTTTCTAAACTAATCAAAATCTTTCGGAAAGAAAAAAAAAGTTCAAAAATTTAATTAAATGCATTAAAACAAATCAATCTAATAAGATGAAGCGTCAGAAAAACTGGCACTAATTGAAAAACTATGATTTTTCGAAAGAAAAGAAAAAGGAAAATTCTTGTGCAGAAAAAGCTTTCTCTGAGCTTTGATCCGTTGGTGTTCACGAATTTCACGGTTTTGAGTTAGTCACTGCTGAAGTGCAATAATGCAAAAGCGAGCTTGTGGTTTGTAGTTTTCAGGCCAACGCCCAATCAATGAACTGTGAAACATGCGGAAACAATATTTAGTAACATCGCAAAGAGTGATTTATTGATGAAAACAAAACAAAAAATAGAGAATCAAATGACTGAAACAATGGGGCTACTTAAAAAAGTGAACATTTTAAAATGAAGATAAAAATGTAATTTCCAAGGAAAAATGCGAAATATAGTATACGAAAAAAGTAATGTGTAAGCTTTGATTTAGTCGTTATTAACGATGTTTTCACTGTATAGTGCCCGTCGGTCCTACTCCGGTGATTCTTGGAAATTATTTATTCATACTTCTTTGCGTCTGAAAAAGAAATTCAGAAGTCCAAACTTTATTTTCCAATTTTTACGTCAAAATAGTGGTTTACAAAAGGGGCGTGGCCGCTGTTTGGCCGACGTAGAACAGTTTATACAACCAGTAAATGTAAAAGTTAGCATGTAGTTTGAATTTCTCTTTTAAGGATCATCTGTTTTCTGTGGAAAATGCAAAGACATAATTTAGTAATAATTTTTAGATTGTGTATGGAGCCTTGAAATGCCTTGAAAACCGTGCCTTGAAATTGACAAATGTTACACTTCAGTGAAGCATATAAATTTTATAAATTAAAAAGTTCGAAAAGAGTCATTTTCCGCGTGAAAAACAGACTCTGGGATTTGTGACGAATTTGGTGCCCTTAGTTCAACGAGAAAAAAATTCAGAATACGAAATTTCAGACGAAATATCTATTTAAAATTTACCAACATTTGTCACACTGTTCAATTGATTAAAAAAACAAACGAATTTACAAAACATTGAACACACAGTGGAATTAAAATTTTTATTCTGACAAAGAAATTTTTGGATTTGTGATTCAAATTATCACTCTCGGGTTTTTATGAAACTTGTTTAAAAGAAAGATTTCAAAAAGGCTATGAACATTCAAAATAATAGTTCGATGCACTTTTAAATTTGAATAAAAGTTTTTTGTTTCAATGTCGGTAAGAAGAACAAAGAGAAACTGTCTTTCTACAGGAACATTATCTAAAAACTGACGATAAAACATTTATTTAGTTTTGGAATGTAACTTTTTTTTTACAATTACAAAGTCACCTTGTTTAAAAGTTCAATAAGAATTTTTTTGCGTTAAAGGCAGTGTGTCACCAAAATTGGACCTACTCAGATTTTAACAATTATGCTTTACAAAATTAGACATTGTCAAGACGATTCGAACAATATATATATTTTGCCAAAAATCAATGTTCGTTACTCGTATTTGGCTCGTCAAAGTTTTCCCGCGAAATGTTTGAATTGAAATTAGCATGCCGCTCTCTCCATTTCCTATGCTGAAAATGGCTCTCTCGGCTCACGGTACGCTGTGTACAGGTCCACACGTACATGCGTTCATTTTTCATGACACTCTGCCTTTAATGTAGACTTTGAAATTGACATAAGAAATCAATAAAACAGTTGCCAAAAGAAACAAGATTGAAATAGCCGCAATAGTATGAAACGACGAAAAAACATATTCGTAATATTCAAGTTTGGTCTACGTACACTTCGGCCATTTGTCTTTCAACAACAAAAACACTCAGTTCAAAAGCCTAAACATCAGACCAAAAGTGCAATAAACAGTAAGTAAACCTGTGATAAATAGGCTGTGGGAACTAGGAAATTGGAACTCTGAATGTTCTCGCGAATTGTTCGTTTTTTGAGTCACAGAGAAAATCTAGAAAATAAACTGTAGGCTAATTGTTGTATGCGAAACACTCCAAGAACGGATCAACCAGAATTTCATACTTACATGTTTTCAATGAAACATTGCAGTTTTTTAAGAAAAAAATATCTAAACGTTTTGGTCTATTATGCCAAGTTTCGTCGTCTCCATAAATGTCGAGCATACCACTGTCTTAACGCTTCGTTTGGGCTGAAATTTTTTGTATAACCTTCCTATGGCCTAAAAACCTAAAAACTGAAGCTTCTGGTCCGAAAAACATTTTTTGACTCGGGTTACGGTAGGTGCCCAAATGGTACTGTAAAATTTTCAACGTTAACGAAATTTCAATTTAAAAACACCATTTTGTAGCAAACTCAATTTCCAAAAACTGTAACTCTTGGATTTATTACGATTTCTCAATTAGAAAAAAATTAATTCACAAAAACCGTCCAAAAAATAGGTTTTTGGCGATTTTGACCACTTGTCAAAATTTCGTGCAAAAAAGTTATTGCTACCATCAAATTCTACGCATAATTTGGCGTCGAATAAGGTTTTAAAAATGGAAAATATCGACGACTATTTTTGTTAAAAATCCACTTAAATGTGCAAAAACCGCCCAAAATAGCCCAAAAATGGGCGAAAATTGGATTTGTGCGGTCGCTGCGTTTCGATGTTTCAGACGCGATTTATGAGTTTTTAAGTCAAAATCTAAAATGGTGCTAAACTGGGTCATTTTTTTATGCTTTTTTCAAAAAAGACACTTAAAAAATGACACTTGTTAAGGTTTTTAGGCCAAAGGAAGGTTATACAAAAAAAATTTCAGTCCAAACGAAGCGTTTTGAAACGTTAAGACAGTGCATATATGGCCCTTGCTCGAACTTTACAGGCATAAAGTTCGACAAATTTTTTGTAGTGTTCAAAATGTGAGAAAGCCTTAAAAACTGAAATCCGCGTTCAAGAATACAGTTTTCGCTTTTTTATTTACCGTCAACCCATAAAAAGCGCAAACCTCTATTACAATAACACTGCAAAGTTTTGGCGCACACAGGAATAGCAAAAAGGGATTCGAAATTACTGAGTTGCTTCTATTGGAAGACAAATTTGATTACAAGCTGCAAAACAATTATTCAAACTACAAATCAAGGGTTTTGTGGTTCGGAATAACATAATTTCTCTAAAAAATCACTTTTCAGTTTAAATAAGAAACTAAGAAAAAAGGCTGAATAGTTTTTCTAGAGTGTTGAGATCATCAAACCAAAAAACAAACATCAAAAAAATAATCCTTGTTTAATCTACGAAAAATAGACTGCGGTGTTTCACACAAAAATGAGTATGCTCTGGTAGGGAAAACTGGGAAATTGAATCTCTGGTTGTTTTTCTATATAACGATTCATTTTGAGTCACAAAGGAAATATAATATCAAACAACTACACGTTTTAATAAAAATAAAGTTTTAATTGTTTTAGATAATACAAGTTTAGAAAAAAAAGAAAAACGTTTTCATCGATTTCTGCGCAGAACATTCACTTATTTTGTAGATGAGGATCTTCAACGAATAGCAATGTTTCATTTTTCCCCAGATTCCTAAGTTGCAAAAAACATTCAGAAAATGTAAACATTTGAATTGTAATTTTTTTGTTTCTTTTTTTAGAAGATCGGTAAAACTTATCCACAATTACAAGCAAAAAACTAAATTCTGTTTTTTCTTTTACAAATGTGAAAAACTAATTGAAACGCAGGCAAAACGATGTGTGAGGCTTGTAAACAACCGTTGTAAACAACGGTCAATGTAAAAAAAAGTTCCGTTTAAAATTTGCCGACTGCCAGAATTTTTTTTGCCAAAAAAAGGCGTAAAAAAATACCAAAACGAAAAGCCTATCTGACGAAAAGAGTATTTTTACGTTTTGTATGTTAAAATACTTTAGGACGACAAAAAAATTAGAAAACTTGAAAACCTCTTACGAGGAATTTCACATAAGCTCACCGACCAATTTGAATTGGAGCTTAGCGTAAAGTACACATCGGCAAATTTACCTTCATTTGATTTTAATGCTCCACTAAGTGTGAGATTTTCAAAGTTCTCGTATTTTCTTGAAAGATCATTTGCTGAACTCCTATGATTATCCGGGGATTTCCTCTGACGCCATGACATATAATTAAACACGTTTTTTGATCTTGCTTTGCATGCGAAATCAAAAGATCAGGACATTTGCATGAAAACATTTGACATGGGAAAACATTTGAAAGATAATTTATTTCAATAATAGATTTTTGGTTATTGTCAGGTTGAGGAATTCTGATAAACATTGTTATAATTTTGCAAATTTGACATGAATGTTTTATGCCACCCAGAAATATTTTACATTTTATATGTTTGGTTTCACGATCTTCCGAGTAACTCATTACAAACAATATATATTTCTGAATTTTGGGCACCTCCACAAAATCACCAAATTCAGTGATTCAATCTGAACCAAAATGGAAGTTTATTTTAAACTGAAACTATTTTTCATCCTAGCATTGACAAAAGTTGGTCTGTTCCTAAAACTAGTAAACCATTCAGTGCAAAAATGGTTATATTTGAATTTTTTGGGTTCCACACCCCTTCAATGTAAATACTTTTGGACTGCATTAAAAGAAACATTCGTTTTGAAAACCAAATTCTGCCTTTTCATACTGTTGTGCGCCTCAGAACAAACTACACAATTTAGCTGAGATAAATGATACTTCCAGCAATTACACTTTTTTTTAAATTTAGCAGTCTTAACTTTCACTCAGCAAACTTGAGAGTTTCAGCATTTCTGTAACCAAATAATAAAACATTCATGTGATTTTTCAAACCCGGTTACATGAGCAAATACAATTTTTTTTAAAAAGTAGTTTTACGTTTTTATATTTTAGTTCTTCGTTGTTATATTTTTTTCTTTTGTTGTTTTTTGTTTTTCTCATTTTAATTAAGCGAAAGCGAAACAAACTGCTAAATTCAGTGAATTTGAAAATTCAAAGCCAATTTTTTTATTTGAATTTTCAAGTAACCGCATATAATAATTTTTGAGAATATTCGGCATTCATATTACTGGCGTGAGTTAGGTGTATTTAGTAAACAAATAGTGAAACATTTCTAAGAAAATCGAAACCTGATTTTTCAATTTTCAGTGTTTATCACCTTAGCAAATACAAACATTTTCCAAGGCACCTTTTGCAAAATTTTTTTGTAACATTTGTAAAAAGTTTTTTTTAAATTTAAAAACATTTTTGAAAGCAAAAAAAAACCATTGACACCTTTGACATGGTGTCAATTTATTTTTGGTCTTAATGTTGAGACTATTTTATTGTTTGTAAATATTCAGTACCTTTGTTCTCTACGATGCATATATATTTGTGTTTCAAAAAAACAAACAAACATGAAATTGGCTGGTTTTATTTGATTCGAAGTGGATAAAGGGTTTTTATATTTAGAATTGCTATTTCTATAATCAAAAACCGACTTCCACTGAGTAGATCGTACGGCCGTGAACATTAACCCACAACTGAAACATTTTTAGAAATTTTGAACGATATACATTTTTTTTTAAAATTGTTTTAAAATAAATGTAAATATTCTAAAGTAGATAAATGTTTTTATACAAAAAAAATTCGATTTCAAATGAGCGAGTTGGCGTGTTTCAAAATACAGAAACACTCATACTCATTTTTGCTGCTAATGTTATTTTTAACTCTAAATTCGCAGAAAAATAAAAATCTTAAAGACTGATATACATTGTTGTCATTTTTATTATGGCATCATTGGTTCATGAGATTAGAAAATGTTTTCTATGTTTAGTTACTCAATCTTCCCAGATATTTTAATAAAAAAAAAAAAACAAAAAATAAAAAGCAATTCCGTTTTACTGATACGAAAAAATACAAATTTCATTTGAACTTTGAAAGCTGATTTTCGCATGTTTTGAAATTTCGCATTCATCTTTTTATTCAATTTTAATGGTTGGAAATTAACAAATACAATATAATAGTAGTTTGACATTGTTGACAAAGTTTGAAATTTATTATGACTTTTAACGCTTATCAATGCTTTATTTTATCCCATTTAGAAAGTTCCCTTTTTGAAGTACTTGTTTTACGTTAAAAATACAAATAATTTTGAAAATAGTTTTAAATTGCTTACCTAGTCTTTTTTCTGGATTTTATGTATTTCGGTATTTTCTCATTTTTTTTAAAACACTAAAAATTAAAGAAAAATGTTTTGCGCTGCACAACAAACTGCAACACTATATGACTGATTTAGATTGCTACAAAAATTGCTTTAAAATATTGTTTGAAAATGCGATTCAGACAGCAGAAAAGAGTTTTCTAGTAATGAAACATTCATGTCACAAGTAGGGCACACTCCTTATCTCGCCACGTAATCAATAAAAATAGCACCAAAAATCACTAAGCTCATGACTTAGGTAGTAAAACTCTGCAAAACCGTATAAAAATCAGGGTGTGTTTATCATTTTCTAGAATGTTTCTTCTTCTGGCAGCTCTTGTGTTGGGAGTTTCTTCCCAGCAGTACAGTAAACAATTTTATCTAGAAATTCGTTTTAATCAAATTTCAGTTTGTCAAAATCAGACAATCGCTGTGGGACCCAATGGATACCAAATGTCGACTCCTCCCTTTGCTCCAATGCAAACTTGTGTAATTCAGGTAAAATTATTTCTAAAACAAATATTATTTATATATTTTCTTACATTATTTTTTGTGGGTTTTCACTACAATTTTTTTTTGAAAATTGTTTATCAGTTTGTTCAGGCATTTTTAGGCTTTAAATTTTAAATTGAAAACTCAGTTTTCCATATAAAAACCGAAAAATTCTACGCCTTAAACTAAAGATATAAAGTGTTGAACAAAATAAAACTTTCTAATTATTTTGTTTTTTGTTTTTATAAATCTATCGCCAAATAAGAATGATACGCTACATATGCAATTCGGTTAATGAGTACTGAACCACCACTATTTTATCAAATGAATGTAAAGCATCGAATAAGAGTTTCTTTCAAAACTTTTTTTAATAACAGTTTTTTAAATGTTGTACAAAAAATCCTTATTTTAATATGTTTTGTGATTTTCGAAACAGTTCAGAATTTGTACTTTACGTAACATTTGAAAAATTAAAAAAAAACCAGTTTTTTCTATTTCAGTTATCAAAATTTCAAAAATCCTTCATTCTGCCGTGTAATGCTAAAAGGAAACAAGTGCAACTTATAAATTTTGTTTGAAACATTCACAAAAAAATATATTAAAATATTTTATATTTGATGAAAATACTTTTTATTCTAGTTTTCGGAAGCTTATTTGTACAAAAACGACTTATTGAATTTAAATATAAAAAAAAACTTAAAAATTCGTTTTTTTTCCTTTTTAGTTCAACTGGAACGAAGCTCAATTTGCCTACTTGACTCTCCGTGTGGTTGGACTTGGAAATTTTGATCAAATAACGGCTTTCAGCACCGGAACAGACGGACGTTCCGTGAATCAAACATTTCGACCTTGGAGGTTGGTAAAACTACAAACTACACATACAACTCGGATCAAACACAAAAAACGGTTTTTGTCTTCGCAATCTGCAAGCTCACTCGCCAGAACATCACACATTTTCTTCAGTAAAACTTTGTTGTTGGGTTTTAAAAATGGCAAAAAAAAAACAAACCGGTTATGATTTTAACTTTTCAGCTACAACAGCCCAAATCTTTACGTTTCGTGGCCTCCAAGTAGCGTTTCAGTGCAGATTACAACCGGAAATATCACTATGCTAATGCTGACTACGATCGTAACCCCTCAATCTTGTGAGTTTTTTTCCCTTTTTCAAGTTTTTAAGTACATCGTTTTAAAAAAGTAGACTCATCTTTAAGACACAGTCTCTGTAAGAATCGAGCGGCCCCCATTAGGCCTCTGTCTTAGAAATTAGGTCATAGTCTCAGAATCAGCTCAAATTTGGTAATAAACCTTCCTAGGACATTTGTAAGCCATTTTGAAAGTTTTAGCTTATTATCGATTTTTTGACCTGGGTTACGGTAGGGTACTGTAATTTTGCAAAACTGGTCAAAATCAATCGAAGTTGGGGTTTTCTATTTACTTTTGGCGTGAATACACTGAATCTAAGCTTTAAATAGTGAAAAGTTTGTGTACATGAGATTTGACGTTTAAAAATGCAGTTTTTCGCATTTTTCGACCTTTGACTTAAAAGACGCACAAAATGTGAACTCGCTCTTTGATTTCTTCTTTTTCTTGCGCATCTAAACGTATATTAAGTTTAGGAAAATATTTTCTCTCTGCAATTGCTGAAGTGTGCATGTACGAAGTAGAAAAACAGTGTTTAAGATGAGTTTAAGTAGTTCGTACCAATTTCAACGTCAAAATTTTTTGACCTACCAAAAATGAATTTTTCCCTTATAGAATCGATGGAAAAGTTAGCTTTCAAAGGCATTTTTCGTCATAGTGGGGTCCAGATAATCCTCACCTTAATATATGTGTAGATGCGCAATAAAAAGAAAAATTTAATGGGTTAGTTCACATTTTGCGCGCCTTTTAAGTCAAATGTCGAAAAATGCGAAAAACTGCATTTTTAAACGTCAAGTCTCAATTTTTTGAGGTTTTCTAGGCCCTGTGCAAATGTACACAAACTTTTCACTATTTAAAGCTTAGATTTAGTGTATTCACACCAAAGTAAATAGAAAAACCCAACTTCGATTGATTTTGATCAATTTTGCAAAATTACAGAACCGTACCCTAACCCAGGTCAAAAAAATCGATAATGAGCTAAAACTTTCAAAATGTCTTACAAATGTCCCAGGAAGGTTTATTACCAAATTTGAGCTGATTCTGAGAATTTCTAAGACAGTTTTCTAAGACTGCTCGAGTTTTCCAGAGACGGCGTCTTAATTTGTTTGCAAAATCATTTTTTTAATGTTCAACACTAGCTTGATCAAGTTTACCACAAAAAAATTTTTTTTTTCGTTTTTTTGCATATACTTGTACTCAAGTTTTTATTTTAAAGTTTTTGTCTCATGGTACCAAGATTGATAAAAATGACAGGCTTAAACTTACGAAAAGAGCTTGAAACATTCAGAAAATACAATTTTAAAAGTTTTTTAACAACAAAAAAGTGACGTTTAGGACACAGTTTCAATTTACGAAAAAACAAATTATACAAAAAGTGCCTTTCCTAAGCGATATCTTATTTTCCAAAACTTAAAGGCATTACCACAAAAAAATTTTTCATTTGACCATCAATAACTAATCGATACCTTTCTTATATTTTTTAATGTTTATAAATTAAAATCGCGGCAAAGTAGGCGAATTGATGGAGAGGGCGGCGTAAACTTACGGCTTTCGGTTGAAACATGCACAAAAAAATGCCACATTATTTTTGTTCAAAATGCCCTTTTATGAATCCAGAACTCTCTAACACAAAAAATAAAACGATGAAACGAATATCGGTTTTTGGGGTCGGGATACCTTGACATCGTAATTAGTGTGAAAGTCGATTTACTGGCAACTGAAAATGTTAGAAGATAAAATGTTTTCGACAAGTCTAATAGAAAAACCAATTTTTTTTCTTTGTGTCTAAAAAGGAATTTGTAGTTTTTCTGATATTTTATTAAGCTAATGTTTTAGTAAAAAATATGTTTTTTTCCAGAATATTTTTCCCCAACGATATCTAAAAAAACGCGGGAAGTGCGTTGCCAAAAAAGAGTCAAGGAAAACGGGATTTCTTAAAGGACTAGGTACATTTGGTCTCGCCGCGATTTATAAATTGTCTGCGCACTCCCCTTTTACAGTGGTCTTTCGCTTATTTTATTTATATTCACTTCACGGTTTCAAATCATGAGTAGTTAAATAGTGGTGAATTTCAAGGTCGCTGATTATTCGCAAACTTTTAGTTGGAAATGGACTATACAGTACCCGACCCAAAAATTGATAATCGATTTTTTGCATTTTTTTTTGTGTTAGAGGGTTCTAATTAGTTTCTTCACAAAATTAGAGTCCGATGTTACCACTTTGAACATTTCTGTCCAAGACTAAATTGACAAGTGTCGACTATTTCAGACCTCGCGTCTTCAACACATTGCCAAAGAGAATAAAGATTTTAATTTTAAATTTAGGAGTTTTATTAAAGGCACAATTATTTTCAGTTTCCGTTTCAACTGCTCCCACTAATACTCTACTTCCATTGCAAGGAGCCCAGCCTTACTACATCAAATTCAAGAATTTCAAAAACAACACGGCGATTTCCGTGGAATCTCCGAATCAGGTTTGTCAAAAGTTCTAATATATTGAAGAAATTTTCAGATTTCCGTTAAACGAGACTACGACGCTTTTCATGAAACAAACTTGGGCAACTTTTTTGTTTACCAAGGAACAGGAAACAATTTGAAATTAATTGGAACGTAGGTTTTTCAGAAAAAAAAAAAAAAAAAAAAATACAAACTTTACTATTTATTCAACAGCCAATGTCAATATGGAAGGAATTATTTTGATCAACGACAATCGAAGTACGGTTTTCATCACATTTTCCATCCCACGCCGCATTGCGTAAAATAACTAAAAAACGTTTTTAAAGCGGAAACGGAAAAAGACAAATTAAATGGTTTTAAGTAATCGAAAAGTTATTTTTTTGTGTATTTCTCATCGCAATGATTATTGAGCATTTTCCGTGGGACGCCGTTTTGCGCACAACTACCGAAATGTCGTTGATAATAAAGCGGGAATGGGAGAATTCAAAAAGAACGCAAATTTAAAAAACAAAATCAGTTTAATAATGCTTCACATAAAGCACAAATCTACAATTTTCGCCCTTCTTTTTACCACATTTTCTACCCCACGCAGTATTGCGTATAAACCGAAAGAAGCATTATCAAACTGAATTTTTTTTTTTGTTAAATTTGCGTTCTTTTTGAATTCTCCCATTTCCGCTTTTTTATTCCGCGTTTTTTAAGCGGAAACTGAAAAGACAAATTAACTTGTTTTAGATTTCGAAAAGTTAATATTTGTGTAATTCGCAGAGCAGTTTCTCAGATGTTTTCCGTGGAACGCCGTTTTACGTATATTTACCAAAACACCTTTGTTGAAAGGCTGAAATCGAATGATGGAAAATTTAATTTATATTAAAAAAACAATAACGTTTTTAGATTTATTTTAGATAATCCACGAAACTACAATTTTGGTGGTTTTCTAAAGCCTTTTTACCGCATTTTCCATACTACGCCGTTTTGCGTACAGTAAACGAAAGAGTTGGAAAAGCGTAGACGCAGAGAAATGGCGTTTGAATTAGAATTTCATAAATCATATTTCAACAACAACAAAAAAGCATTTAAAATTTCTTCAGACAACCCACAAAATTACAATTTTATGTATTTCTCTGGTGGAATCCTTTCGCTTAGTTTAAATACAACTTTTGGAACAGCGGGATGGACTGTGGCTAATGAAGGCGGATTTTACACTGATCCACCCCAACCGAATCTGTATAGTGGAGTTTACATTTATACAATTTTCAATGAGGTAAAGTTTTTTGTTTTCAAAACTTGAAATTTTTAATTCAGAATTTCACTCCTGTGAGTTTGTTGGCTGGAGGTCTTCTAGGAAATGTGAATTCTACTGTTCTCACGACATATGGGTAGGGAAAGCCTTTTTTGTTAATTTCTTTTTTTTGACAATACATTTTCTGAACGGCAAAATTTTTTATAAGCAGTTAAACTGTTTGGAAAAACGTAATTTCAATTAAAAACCGCCTGATGAGTTTTATGAAACAGAATGGTGAGTATTAGTGAAAGAAAGGTAGTTAATGAAACAGTGGAACAAAACATAAATATATATACGATTTTTATAATTTGCGCTGTTTTTATGCTATGGTTATTTTTTAAATTATTTTTCTTTTTCAAAAACTCTCATTTATAAGCATTCATACAAAAAAAAGGTTGTCTTTTACGTGATTATATATTTATTAAATGTGTAAGTTGTCATTACGGTAGTCGACGTTCTGTAACTTGAAAAATAATTTATTTGTTTTTTTTTCCGAATAAACTTTTAAAGTGTAGCATTTTTATATACTTACAAATTGTAAATATGTTTAAAAAAACACGTTAAAAACGATGATGCAGATTTTAAAACTTTTTTCAAAGCTCTCACTGAAAAAAAAACAATAATCCAAACCTCCTGGAAAGGTATAATTTATGACGGATTATTTATACCTTTGTTTAAGTCGTCTCTGTAAAATTAGAGCTGGAGTCTTATTATACTTCATTTCCAACGAATGGGCAAGAATTTTCACAAATTTTAAAGGATTAGGTACCTTTGGTCCTGCAACGATCTTTTTTAATTGTCTGCGCACTCCTCTTTTACAGTGCTCTTTTGCTCATTCTATCTTTGTTCAATTCAATGTTTTAAACCTTTTTTGGTTAAATACGTGTAATTTTAAAATTGCCTGAGTCGAAAACCGTCCTTTGGAAACAGACTATAGCAGAGACATCTTTTTAGAAAATGTCACACAAACTACATTCATTCGAAATAAAATATATATCATTATTGTTTGAAATATTTGTAAAAGCATGAAAAGTTTGCTGTAAATATTTAAGACGTCGTCTCCATAAAAGTCGAGTATAGTAAGGACATCTTTGGTCTTGGTCTTCGATTCGGCTGATTTTTGGTTTATAAGCTTTCTATGGCTCAAAACCCTCACACTGAAACTTTTGAGACCATATCGATTTTTTGGCTCTGGTTACGGTAGGTGCCCAAGTGGTACTGTAAAAATTTCAACGTTAACGAAATTTCAATTTAAAAACACCATTTTGTAGCAAATTCGATTTCTAGAAACTTTAACTTTTGGACCTATTACGAATTCGTATCTTACAAAAAGTAAAACTCAAAAAACTGTTTGAAAAACAGGTTTTTTAAGGTTTTCGACCTTTCACCAATAATCGTGCAAAAAAGATAGTTTTATTTTTGAATTCTACGCAACTTTTGGCGTCGAATAAGATTTTCAAATCAAAAAACAAAGGTGACCATATTTCCAAAAAATCCACTTGAATGTGGAAAAAACGTCCAAAATGGCCCAAAAATGACAAAAAGTTCATTTTTTCGGTTCCCCGCATTTCAATGTTTCAGGCATCGCTTATAAGATGTTTGACCAATTTCTTCATTTGAGTGTTTCTAGGTGAATTTTCTATGCTGAATTCAAAAATGAGATGCGAATTCGTAATAGGTCCAATAGATAATGTTTCTAGAAATCGAATTCGCTACAAAATGATTTTTTCAGATTGAAATTTCGTTAACGTTGAAATTTTTTCAGTACCATTTGGGCACCTACCGTAATCCGGGCCAAAAAATCGATATGATCCCAAAAGTTTCAGTGTGAGGTTGTTGGGCCATAGGAAGGTTATAAACCAAAAATCAGCCAAATCGAAGACCTTTTCTAAAAAGATGTCCTTACAATACTCTGCTGTTATAGAGACGACGTCTTAAATGATTCCCTTCAAAACTTTTAAAAATGTTTGAATAATGTAGTTCAAAACTGTTATTTTTTTAAACTCTATCCACGCCCTATTAACTAAATATGCAGGAATGCATTTGTTCTCAATTTAATCTGAAACAATGTGATGATTTGTGCATTATTGGATGTTCTCTTCTTCTTTATTCTGGGAAAACATAAACTAGTTTTTGAAAATGCAAAAAAGCAACAACAAAAAAGCATTTTTGTATGTTTTTTAGTGGCTTTTCAAATCGTGAGTGCAAAGTAGTAAGTAGTAATTAATTCTTTGGTTTTTACACTGATTTGGACCACACATGGAACTCCCATTGAAAAAAGAGAGCGTAGTAATTAATCAAAAATAACTAAAACTTTGTGAAACTTAAATTTTCAACAAAAAAAGAAGCAAAAACAACATAATTTTTAATTTTCTTAAAAATTTTATGTAGGATTCGTTGAAAGATAATAGGCAAAAATAGTTTCACGAAAGTCGTTTCTGTTTTATGTCGATCCAATCGATAAGAAATTTTTTATTTTTTAAATATCCTTATGGAATTTAAGAAAGGTATAAATTTATTTATACCTTTCTTAAAGTTGATTTCGTTTACCATGCCAAATTGAAAAAATGACAGTAAGTAAATTCATAAACATTTCAAAGAAAAAAACTTTCTAAAATTTGAATTTTTTAAAATTTCATAGATGAGCCCTTCACTAAAAAAGCTGAAACGCCTTTTTCATCAATTCAAACTGAAACATTGTGATGATTTGTTTATTGCTGGATGTTCTCTTCTTCTTTCATAAAAAAAAATAAATAAACTAATTTTACAAATAAATAATTTACAGAAATAGCGTCATAATGTTTCAGTTCCGTTCCAATAGAGAAGACATCCCTGCAAATGCACTTCCTTGGGATAAAGATGTTTCAAGAACAACACAATGTTAAAAATTCTGAAAAAGTTATTTTTTTAGAGCAAGCTTAGATCTGAAACATTGGAGCAAAACCTAAATTTTCAAAACAAAAATTGATTTTTTTTTAAAATCTGTAACTAAAAAAATTCAATTCAATTCTTATTCTGTGACTAAAAAAATTATTTAGACATTTTTTTTTCGAAAAAAACATTTTGGGTAGCGTTTTGTGTATTCTTCCCATATATATACTTACAAATTGTAAATCTGCATAAACAGCTAAAAAAGCGATAATGCAGAAAGAGTTTTACAAACGCCTTAAAGAACAAATCTTTTTTGGCCGATCTGAACAGCCTGAGTTCTTTATGATTATGATGGAATAAACTGTCAATAACAAAACTAAAAAAATATAAGGTTCAGAAATCGGAGAAGAGTTTCTTTTTTTTTCAAGAAAGCGTTAATCTTTAAAAAATAGGTTCAAAACTGCACTTTTACATTAATTTTGAGAACTACTGGACCGATAAGTATCAGTGGGGAAAGTAGTAATTAATCCAAAGCAACTGAAACTCTGAAATGAAACATTAATTTTCGAAGAATTTTCTTTTTCTGAAATTTTTTTGTATGAAAGAGTAGAGACAAAAACAATTTCGCGAAAGACTTTGATGAAAAAACAAAATTGTCTTAAAATGCGATTTTTTTAAAACCTTACCCAACTAAAAAAGCAAGAAAGCTTTATTTATCATTGAAAAACTAAAACGTTGTGACGATTCAGTTTAATTCCTGAAGATCCAAAAATACATTCTTAATGTTAATCTACTTCTCTCCTAAAAAAAAACTTTAAAAAATTCTTTTATGAAATTGAATAATTTACTGAAGTTCCGTAACAATGTTTCAGTTTTACTTCACTTCAACAGTTATCCTTTTCTTCTTTTTCATTTCCTTAGTGTAAATTTTTTTTCTAAAAATTTGTATAAGACTTTGTAAAAACACAGGAAGCTTTAAAAAGAAAAGCTTTAAAAAGAAAACTGGCTTTTGGAAAAATAGGCTACTTTATAGAGCAAATATTGAAATGTTCAACACATTAAAACTATATTTTCCATTTTTTGGAGCTCTTTAGTAACATATGAAACATTAGAAAAATAAGTGCAAACAGCTGTAATTATTCCAATATAGCTGAAAGTTTGAAATGAAACAAAAAATTTCGAAAAAAAAAAGTTTCTGAAAATTTTATTTGCTTCGTTGAAAGAGTAAGCACAATAAAAACAAAAAGGGTTCGTGAAAGAATTTTAGCATTTCATAAAAAAAAGTTCAGAGCAAACGTTCTCAACCAACTTCCCCAATTTTTCCCAAGCCCAAATTGGAGTTTACTTTCACCGAAGTCTGGAGTGTCTCCTGTCGTCGAATTTGCTTCTTATCCCCCTCCAGGCAAGAAAGAATTTATTAAAAAAATTAAATTTTTTCAGGCTTCACAATAGCCTTTAACCAACGAACTGGCTTCATAGTCAGCGACAATTATCCCTTCCTCTCGAACAGCCAAAATTCTCAGCCATTTAAATTAGAAACCGGTTTTTTTTTATAAAAACAACCTTTTTTAAATTTAAATTTCAGGAAATTTTGAACCTTTCACAGTTGCTTTCACTTTTGTTACTCAAAGCCCTAACAAGGACGCCAATGTTACCATAGACTTGGGAAATACAAACGTTGTCACGTAGTTATTTTTTTCAAATTTTCAAAGTTTTGATTTTTAGCATCAATTTGAACACAATCAAGGTTCCATACACACGAGCTTTCACAACAAAGAAGGTCACATTGATCATCACTGGAGGAACTGGTGCTTCAAATGGAACATATATCAGCTACGCCGTGGCTAGTACCCTTAACCGACCGTAGTATGCTAATTCGCTGTAAAATTTGAAATTGAATAAAAGTTTTAAAATCACTTTTTTTCTGTTGATAAGGCTTTTATGAAACTCGATAACATAATATAAGGACTTTAAAATTTTTGTCTCGTTTGATACTACATACACTTCATTTCCAACGAAAGGGCAAGAATTTTCACAAATTTTAAAGGACTAGGTGTACCTTTGGTCCTGCAACGATCTTTTTTAATTGTCTGCGCACTCCTCTTTTACAGTGCTCTTTTGCTCATTCTATCTTTGTTTAGTTCAATGTTTTAAACCTTTTTTGGTTAAATACGTGTAATTTTAAAATTACCTGAAAGTCGCACACCATCCGTTGGAAACAGACTATAGTAAAATATTGTTACACAAATACTTGTTTTTGGCATAAATGGTGGCCTTATAAACCCCTCAACAGCAGAACAATTTTCCTAAACATATGTGTGAAACATCGGAGTCTAGTAATTTTGTTTTCCTTAAAAATTCAAGTGGACGCCCTGAAAACAATTGAAAGTCGGGTTTTCCTTTTAACTTGTTAAGGGCTGTTGCCAAATTTTTGTCTTACAAATTTATGATAAATGTTGTAGATGAATTTGGCAAGGAAGTCGTACTTATGTTTTGAAAAAAAAAAGTCCTCGACAAAGTTTTCTGGCAGCGTTTTTCAAGTCCAAGTTTAACGATATACTCCTTAAAAATCATATTTCACACACGACAAAATTCTGTTTTTTTTAACTTTAGCGATTAGCCGATTAGCTACTACACGCTTTTACAAAACAGAAGGTTTTTTTTGGTAATAAATGGAGGAGCGTGTTCTTCAAAATTACCATTTATCAACTTCGCGGTGGCTAATATCCTTAACCTACCGTATTATAGTCTGTTTCCAAAGCATGGTCTTCGACTTTCGGGCAAACTTGAAAAAAGACACGTTTTTAACCAAAAATGTTTTGAAACATTGAACAGATCAGAGATATATTTAGCGAGAGAGCACTGTGAAAGAGGAGTGCGCAGACAGTTATTTAGGATCGTTGCGGGACCAAAGGTACCTAGTCCTTTATAATTTGTGAAAATCCTTGCCCATTCGTTGGAAATGGAGTATATCTGCTCCAAAACTGTGAAACTAAATAAAAAAAAACGAAAATGTTTTTCTTTTCGACAAGGCTTTTAAGACACGTTTTTCGATAGCAGTGAGCTACCCTCGTTCAGAACGAAATTTTTTGTCTCGGATTCGGCTAAAACTTCAACTGTAGACTACCTATGGCCCATTAAGTCCAAAAAGAACTTTGGTTTCAAAGGTTTTACTTTCACAGCGAAATAATGGAACGACGATCTGAAATGTCATAAATCCCTTCAACGTTGTCCGATTAAGATCCGGGTGGGCTCATTGTGTTTGTACTTTTGTGTTAAAAAAGTGTTCTTTTAACGTAAAACCTATAATTTTGTTTTAAACGTGATAAATAACCCAAAAACTGTTTCACAACAAAGTTATTTAGCCACCACGGGTTCACCCTTACGAGGCGAGAATCGAAACCCCACTCAATCGATTTGTCGTAAGATTTAGATCTAGATGAAATGTTGAAAGTCAAAAATCTCGAGTGTTATCATATCTAGAAAATGATTTAAACGTCAAAAATTACCCCAAATATACCGATTTTTCTGCTTTTGAACAATATTTATTTTTATTTGATGAATGTTGCACCGTTGCACAATAAATCTTCTTTGTGATCCAAGTGAAACATTCAAGTAACAAAACTTTAAATTGCCCAAAAACCGAAAAATTCGTATTTTTGGGGTAATTTTTGATGTTCAAAGCAGTTTCTAGATATGATAACACCCGAGATTTTTGACTTTCAACATTTTATCTAGACTTCAAAACTACGACAAATCGATTGAGCTGGGTCTCGATTCTCGCCTCGTAAGGGTGAACCCGTGGTGACCGAAAAACGTTTTTTTTTTTTTTTTGAAACAGTTTTTGGGTTATTTAATCTTTTTTGAAACAAACACAATGATCCCACCCGGATTTTTATTGGACAACGTTTAAGGGACTTATTACAGGTCAGATCGTCGTTCCATTATTTGGAAATCATCATTTCTGTGGAAGTTAAACCTTTGAAACCAAAGTTATTTTTGGACTTAACGGATCCTAGGGAGTCTACAATTAACATTTCAGCAGAATCAGAGACAAAATTTTTTATTCTGAACATGAGGTTGGTCCGCCGCTCGAACTTATGAGAAAACTTGTCTTAAGAAGCCAGCAAACTAAATAAAGTTTTTGCAATACGACATACCTCCACACTAGAGGACTCGATCATTTTTGTACAATCTTCGCTGTAGTAATCGTCCATTCGCAAAACAATTGTTTGAATCAATTCTGTGAAACATGGAAAACCGCTAATTAGTTTCTAAACTAAAAAAACGAGCGATTGTCTAAAAACTCATTAGTTGAAAGTAGCGTCCAATGTTGCATCATGTTTTTAGACTTTAGAATAACTTTTTGAGAAGAAAAAAACACATTGAATCTAACATTGTAAGATACAAAAAATTGCAAATATAATAAATGTACTGCGCTAAAAAGTGGTACTTTTGTTTCGTGGAAAAAAAACGTTTGCCTCTGGACAAAGTTATTTCAGCACCTTTTTTCCCCGTTTCACCTATGCAAAAATATATTTCATAAACAACTTGTTTTTTCCCATTGAAATAATCTACAATTTTTTTGAATCGGCTGATTAAAAGCGCTTGCCCAGAAAGCGATCCCTTATAATAAAACGCTACCGTGTGTGTTTGTGTGTGTAGTGTATCACCCAAGCTTTCACTTTCCCATAGGGGGAGGGTGAGATCGGCCGGTCTTCTTTTCTGCTCCTTTCTCTCTCGTCCGTTACGTGGCTTACGTGGCTTATGCACTGCTCATTTGCTTCCACTCTTGCTCTTTCCCTCCCTCCGACCGGTCAGTTCTTCCCCCCCTCCACTGCCTCTCTCTCTATCTGTCTCTGTCTCTATTTCTCTCTCTAATTGACTCTCTTTCCATCTGCCTCTCTCTATTTTACTCTGTCCCTATCTTTCTCTTTCTCTCTATGTCTCTCTATCTCTCTCTTCCACTCTATGTGTGTGTATGTGTCTTTGTCCGTGTTTGTGTCTGTGCCTCTCAGTCTATCTATCTATATCTCTTTGTCACTGTGTCTCTGTATTTCATTTTCCCTCTGTGCCTCTCTTTGTCTGCATCTCTTCTTTCTGTCTGTCTCTTTGTCTGTCTCTTTGCTGTCTCTCCGTCTGTTTATATGCCTCTCTCTCTCTCTCTCTCTCTCTCTCTCTCTCTGTTTTTGTGGCTGTATCTCTCTGTCCCTATATCTCTATCTCTCTGTCTCTGTATCTCATTCTGACTTTGTGTCTCTCTCAGTCTTTCTCCCTGTTTATCTGTATATCTTCTCTTTGTCTTCACTCGGTCTGCCTGTCTGTCTCTTTGTATCTTATCTGTCTGTCTCTCTGTCTCTCGGTTTTTCTGTTTGCCTCTATGTCTCTCTCCGTCTGTCTTTCCCTCTGTCTCTCTGTCTGTCTCTACTCACTCAGTTATACGGCCTGCGGTCGACTACTGTTGGGGCTTTTGACCGCTCAATTAAATGGCCTGCGGTCGAACATTTTTACGGCCTTCGGCCGCTTGGATGGCCTGCGGCCGGACTCTTATGTGGTCTTCGGCCTCTCAGTAAGCCAGCCTGCGGCCGGTCAGTAAAGCGGCCTTCGGCCTCTCAATGAGCCGGCCTGCGGCCGAACAGTGAGCCGGCCTGCGGCCGATCAGTTAAACGGCCTTCGGCCTCTCAGTAAGCCGGCCGAATAGTCAAGCGGCCTTCGGCCTCTCAATAAGCCGGCCTGCGGCCGGACTTTCAAACGGCCTTCGGCCTCTCAGTAAGGCGCCCTGCGGCCGGACTTTTAATCGGCCTGCGGCCGGACTTTCAAACGGCCTTCGGCCTCTCAGTAAGCCGGCCTGCGGCCGGAGTCTTAATCGGCCTTCGGCCTCTCAGTAAGCCGGCCTGTGGCCGCACCGATTCGAGCTTTTCGGCCACTCAGTTTGGCGGCCTGTGGTCACACAGATTCGGGGCTTTCGGCCTCTCAGTTAGGCGGCCTGTGGCCGCACAGATTCGGGGCCTTCGGCCTCTCAGTTTGGCGGCCTGCGGCCGCACCGATTCGGGCCCTTCGGCCGCGCAATTCGACGGCCTGCGGCCCTACAGGTGCCAGCTAGACCGCCGGCCGGGATTGGAAAACACCACCGGACACGACTTCCCAATTGTTAGAGGTGGATCTCATGTATGTAAAGTTGTCACTGTGAGAATAGGAACTATAAAAACTGACCGGACCCCACGCAACCAGGAAGGTTAGCGCGGCCTTGGCCGCGCTTACCTTCCTGGTGTTTGAATAAATAGGCTATTTGTAAACATTTTTGGGTCACAAACTTGAAAATCTTGTCGTTTTCTTGTTTCTCTTCAGGTTTCATACATTGATTTTTTAGATTTTTTTCTGTTTCCTTTCTTTATTAAAAAATTACGTCAAATGTAATTTTAAAAAAAAATGGTGCAACTCCGGATGATAAGGCGATCCTTGATTAAGCAAGCGATCCTTGATATTTTTGCATTTAAAATTCATTCAATGTTTTATTACAATGTGTTGTATAATCGGGTTGTTCCCTACGGCTACGTTTGTTTCCAGTGGTTGATAGTGTGTGTGTGTGTGTGTGTGTGTGTGTGTGTGTGTGTGTGTGTGTGTGTGTGTGTGTGTGTGTGTGAGAGAGAGAGAGAGAGAGTGAGAGAGAGAGAGAGAGGGAGAGATACCTACATGTACTTCAACATTCCAGTAGGGAACACATCACAAAATGATTATAGCATTGCGTGAGTGCTTATCAAAGGGTGTCTGCATCTTTGCGACGACAGATTTTTGGTTGACTAGAGGACCAGTAGTTTTTGTGCCTATTTGTGTTCTGTTAATCAGATCTGACGTATCCATCGATTATTTTATCCATTAAAGCAGAAGTCTCTTTTGATTCGGAGACAGTGTGTAGATTTTTAACAGCTTTTCCAAACAACGTAATGATTTTGCTTTTTTCAATTTTACTTTCAAAGTTGGATGGAACATTGGCCCACTTTTAAAAGTTTGAAAAAATTTACACATTTTCTCACAAAAAACTGTTTTGTTCGGAATGTACTTTGATTTCGTTATCATCATTTGGTTACTGCAAACTTTGGGTGATTAGTCTCCGTACTGTAACAATTAAGAAAGAAATTTCTATTTATTTTTTTAATATTTGGTTAAATATAAAAAAAGTTGGAAACCGGAACATTAAATATTAAAGATTTTCCCATGTTTCACTATGCAGTGTTTTCGAAACTTCAGTTCGGTCTTGAATCGAAGGACATCTTCACAAATGGAAGCTACCGACAAAGTTCGAGACAGAGATAAGCACAGAGACACTGAGAGACATAAATTCGACGAAACAGAGATAGAAAGAGAAACAGAGAGACAGAGACAAATCTAATTATAGAAAACTGATGCTACTCGTAGAGATAAGCCGTTATTAAGCGAACTTTGATATTGTTGCATTCAAGATTTATTCAATGTTTCATAAAAATGCTTAGTAGAATAGAATTTTCATCATCGGCTAAGAATCCAACCAGCGAGAAAGATGAAAAAAAGATGTCTTCAAAGAATTATAATCTAGTTCAACATTCCATTAGGGAACACAACACAAAATGATTGTAGCATTGCGTGAGTGCTTATCAAAGCGTGTCTGCATCTTTGCGACGACTGATTTTTGGTTGACTAGAGGACCAACGGTTTTTGTGTTCATTTGTGTTTCTGGTGAACAGATCTGACGTGAAAATCGATAATTTTAGCCATTAAAACAAAATTTCTTTTGATACAGACAGAAACAGTATGTAATTTTTTAACAACTTCAATACGGGTACGGAACTTCGGCATAATTAACATAAGTTATGTAACCAATCTCAGTATACAAAATAATGCTGAATTGTGTGAATGCCCCGTAGTGATTTTCCCATTTTCAATTGTGATTTCAAAGTTGGACAAGACATTGACCCATTAATAAAAAACTGCAAACATTTTTTGAAACTCAAAATGTTGTTTAGTTTGTAGAGTACTTTGAGTTCGTTATCGCTACAAACATTTGGTGATTAGACTATGTACTGTATCATCTTTGGGAAAAAAATTTCAGTCAAATGGTTTCAAAAATAAAAGGGAAAAAAATGATTTCCCCATGTTTCACTGTGTACATTAGCAGAGTTTTGGAAATTTCAGTTTAGTTCTGATGCATCTATCGACATTTTTACAATTATAAAGTTACCTGTAAAGATCGAGAGAGAATTAGAGGCAGACACAGAAACACAGAGACTCCGAAACGGGATACTACACATGCTACCAAAGCTCAGAAAATTACTTAAAAAAAGGTCATTTGTAGAGATAGAGAGAACATGTTTTGTTTTTTTTGTTGTGTCTATGTTTGTTAATTCGTATATTTTTGTTTGTTGCCACAATTCTTAACACATCTTAAAATCGAAATCTGATGCAATCCCGGGAAAAAAGCCGTCATTAAGCGATCCTTGATATTTTTGTATTCAAAATTCATTCAATGTTTCATTAAACCGCATAGTACAATAGAATTATAATTCATGGCTAAGTTTTCTTGCAGAGCCTTGAGAGAAAGTGAGTGAGAGAGACAGAGAGAGAGAGAGATACCTACATAAAACAATAATGTACTTCAACATTCCAGTTGGGAACACATCACAAAATGATTATAGCATTGCGTGAGCGCTTATCACCCGGTGTCTGCATCTTTGCGACGACAGATTTTTGGTTGACTAGAGGACCAATGGTTCTTGTGCTCATTTATGTTTCTAGTGAACAAATCTGAAGTATAAATCGATGATTTAGCCAATAAAATAATTTCAAAAGTCTCGTTTGATTCAAGACAGTGTGTAGTTTTTATATATAGTCCATTTCCAACACAGAATCGACTACTTTTCAACGACCTTGATGTCTACCCTTATTTAACCACTGTCGGTTTGAAATATTGAAGTGAGAAGAAATTTAACAAGCGAAAGAGCACTGTAAAGGAGGAGTGCGCAGACAATAAAGCAGTCGCGGCGAGACCAAATGTACCTAGTCCTTTAGGAAAATCCCTTTTACCTTCACTCTTTTTTGGAAACGCACTATAACTTCAACACGGGTACGAAAATCTGGCAAGTTCACAACACAAAAGTTATGTAACTAACGTCTTTTTTCACAATGACATGTCTGCATGGCATGCATTGATTTTGCCATTTTCATTTATATTTTCAATGTTTAACGGAATATTGATCCACTTTTAAAAGTTAAAAATTTTTTTCACATTTTTGCACAAAAAAGCTGTTTAGTTTTTTTTTTTTTTGGACCGTACTTTGATTTCGTTATCATCATTTGGTTACTGCAAACTTTGGATGATTAGACTCTGTACTGTAACTCTGACACTAAAAAGTTACTTTTTCGTAGACAAGCAAACCAAAGGCTCGTATTTTTTTTTCTGACAAGGTTTATTCCCAATGAAAGAGTAATTTAGAAACAAAAGGTGGTTCCGTGTTTCAACGCTTTCTTAAGATATTGGTAATTTGAAGATTATGTAGGTGCCGAAGCTCATAGTTCTCACAGGCCGGGCCGGGCCGACTTGAAAAAAATCCTCGGCCCGTCCACTCGGGCCATCCAGTCAAACTGTCACCCACACGACCAAGGTTCGATCCCGGTCGAGACACTTTATTTTTGCTAACTTACAATTAATTAAAATGTTGAATAGAAGTATAATGAAAGTGTTTTCAGGGTTTAAAAAAATTGACGTAAGCTAAAATAACGATTTAAACAATTTTTAATTTGCCAAGTTTGCAAACCGGGCCGAAACGGGCCGGGCCGACACTTTTCTCGGCCCGGCCCGGCCTGCTTCGGCCCGCGGGCCGGCCCGTCATTTGAAAACTAGGACGAAGCTATAACAAAGACATGTATTCTTATAAGTTCCGGCGGCTGGCGGACCCCACCGTTGAAATAAATACTGTGCGCTATCTAAAACTCATTTTTTTATTCCTTGAAATCACTTCATTTCCGGAAGTTTTCATTCCACAGCGAAATAATGGAACAATGACCTGATAAATCGTAACTCCTTTCAAAGTGCTTCGGTTTGGACAATTCTGTGGGTGTAACATAATCTAGAACATGAAATTTACAATTTTTGCATGATTTTTTTTTCAGACAATTAAGTGGCAATTTTCAGTCTAAGATTTGGTATAAAACCTTACTAGGGCAATAATAAACGATTTTGAAAGTTTTCGCTCAAACTCGTTTTTTGATTTGCGGTTGGGTACTGTAATTTGCAATTTTTTTTAAAATTTTCGTTAGTCGCATGTACACCAAATCTAATCTTTGATTGGTGAATATGTTGTTTTTTTTCCGCACAGGACCCAGAAAACATCAAAAAAGTGAAATTTTGAGTTGGTAAATGAAGTTTTTCGCATTTTTCGACATTTTACTTAATAGACGCACAAAATGGGAATTAGAATTTTTTCTGCTATGAATGGATTTATCAATGTTGAAATTATCTGGACGAAAATAGCCTTGCAACGTGATTCGGTCAGGGAAAATTTCTTTTTTGATGAATCAAAAAAAATTGTTTTTAAAGTTTATACACGCGCATTTTCACCTAAAATACGCTAAAATCAAAAAAAATGCTAGATTTTATAACAATCGATATTTTTGATTTTTAAATATTTTTTTTTCAAAAAGAGAGAAACGGAGATCAACGAAAAAGCATTCTTTATCGAAACTTGCAAAGTCCACGTTTCTATGTAGCATAGAAACGATATCTTATCTCTTTGTGCATTTTTGGGTTCAGTCGGAAAACAACTACAGTGTCCGGGTCTCAAAATCAGTATAAAATTGGCCTTTCGAAGCTTATCAGTAGTTCCAATGCTCGCCCTTGTAGCACTCCTCGCCCTCGGGGTGTCTGCAGACCCTACAAGTAAGTATTCAAGCTGTCTTTAAAATTATTGATTTTAAAAACAAAGATTTTTAAAATTGGTTTTTTATTCATTTCAGTTTTATATGAATTTAAAAATTAGTGTTATATGAATTTAACAAAGTTTCCAATTTGAGAGCAATATTACAAATCCAAAATAATATAAACCCCGAATTACTGAAAAGTTTCGCAGTTTCGTCATGAATAAAAATACTTTCTAAAAAAATTTTTTGGCCAGTTTTTTTAACTTTCAATTTTGTTTTCGGATTTATAAGTCACACATTTAATACTCAGTCAGCCAAACTAAAAAAACTTCTTTTTTGTAAATCAAATTTCAGCTTGTCCAATTTTAACGTTTTCCTTAAAATGAGCGGACAATCAGTTTTCGTTTTCATTTTTTTTTTGGTTTCGGAGAGAATAAAAAAAACAGTTTTGCAATTCTGTACGCAAAACTTTTTTGACTCTATACGCGATGTGCCGTCAGCCAGAAAATATAGTACGTAAATATTATTTTTTGTCGAAAATCCCAAGTTGCGTTATGAAAAAACTTTTTGCTAAATTCTTCGGCTCGTTTTTTGCAACGTGCAATGCTGTTTTTGATGTAATAAGTTACACACGTTATACTCAGTCAACTAAAGTAGCGAAATCAAAATAATGAAATTGTTTTAAAATCCAGTTTTCAGACTGTCCGAATAAAGAATACCTGCTGAAAGATGGCAGCGATGGGGGATATCATTTTCAGGCTTCAAGCTTGGTTCCCGTGACTAGCTGTCTCATTATGGTGAGTAAAAATGTTTTGTAAACTTTATTTTTTTAAACAAATTTAAAATATAGTTTTGCAGTTTACCTGGTACCCCGAACAATACCTCCCTATCACAATATCTACATCTGGAATGGGAAGGGGCGATTCAATTTCAATCTTCACAAGTGGCAGCAGTGATTATTATCAATCCTTCCATGACCAAGAGTGAGTTGTTTTTTTTTTTTTAAAGATTATAAATTTTCAAAAAACATTCTGAAAATTTTAATTCACTGTTTTAATAAAAACTTTTAGGTAGCTTTAGTGCTGAAACTCTTATTAATTATCGCATAAAGTTTTTTTTGCTTTTGCATATTTTTTTGTTTGTTTCTTTTTGCAATGGTTTTGTTAAGCAAATAGGTAATACTAAAAAATTAATTGGGCTAATTATAGTGTAATTCTATCACAAATTTGATCATACTATTTAAAAAATAATAATTAACGATCGCGGCGGGACCAAATGGCGGAACCAAAAAAAATCAGTTTGACCAAAATGAATTTATAAATGTGTTCTTGTTTAAACAATTTAAAAAAAACTTTATTTTTAACACAATGTTTCGCTTTGTTACAAGGAAAAAAACATGAAAAATATCTCTTTTAGTTCATTTTCTTTTCTCATGCTTGTTAAAATGTTTACAAAACTACTTTCTGAAAAATGTTTTTTTTTGTTTTCATCTTTAAATCAGAGTGCGCTCAAAGTTTTGATTATTTTATAAAACCATGTCACACGTTTCAGCAAAAACAGTAAGTCCCTTAAAATTTTTAAAATTGTTTTTTTTTAAATTTGAGTAAGGTTTTTTGGGAAAAGTTTCACGGCATTTCTCCGTCGACCTTAGAACAAACATAACTTCTTAAAAGTTCACTTTTTAAAATGTATAACATTTTAAAAAGTAAAATAAAACACTACAGATTTTCAATAAGATATCACCTGTTGTGCCCTTTCAAAACATGAAAAGCAGCGTGGTTTAAAACGTTTTTTTGTTTAGTTTCGCTTTGAAAATGCTAGTTTTGAGGTTTTAAAAGTTTGGAAAATTAAATCATTCTATTGGTTTGCTAATCAACGTTTGATAAAGAAATAAAAAAGACGCAGCTGTAAAAAAAGACATTCTAATTTGTTTTACTTATAAAGCAAAAAAAATTGTTTTTTTTTTTTAATAAAATTTTGTAGTTTGGTCAACAAGCAAGTGACCACTTCTTGGCCTCCAATGAATCGTGGTTCAATTACTTTGACGTATACCGTAGTTAGTGGAAGCAAAATGGCTCTGAACATCACTGCGGTACCGACAAACTGTAGGTTTATTTATTTTTATTTTGTTTTTAAAAATTTCCGTTTTCCAAAATAGATTTTCAGTTACCGTGCCAGCTACTCCCAATGACGTCATCACTGTTCAAAAGGGACAGCCGGCCAATTTCGTGCCCTACAAATCTATTCAAAAGGGGGAAACCGTCATCATTACTACAAATAATAGTGTAAGTTTCTTTTTTTTAAGAAATCATTTTGAAACAAAAAAAATATATTTTTTGTCAAATCTTTTTCAAAATTTATTAACGAACTGTCTGTTCAAAATTTTAGAAGAATGTTTTATTACAGCGCTAGTTTATTTTCTCATTTTCATCTTTTTTTCGAAGATTGCAAGCTAATTTTCTTGAATTTTAATTTTCTACGCGCGTTCCGATTGTTCAGTGAAATTTGTAAAAAAAAAAACAATTTTTTTCCTCGAAGCTGCGGCTTTCATCGTTAAAGATAAAAATGAATTATTAATAAAGAAAAGTGAAACACTTTGGAAAACTAACAAATAAGTAAAAAAACAATTTTTTCTTTAATCGATTTTAAATGAAACTAGCAACATGTTTTTTTCTAAACCATTTTTCGCAATGAGAAATTAAAAACCCCCAAAACCCGCAAGTCTGCAAAAGCGCATTTCGACAGTAATTGTTTTTTTTGCTGAACTGCAGTTTTTTTTACAAAATAATAGTATTGACTTCCGAGTACCATTTTACGTTATTTAAATCTTACATTTTTTTTCAATATTTCTAAAATCTTATGCATTTTTCGTATTTTTACACACTTTCATGTAACATTTTTAACGAATAATTTACCTTTGATTATTATATATTTTTTACATAGTCGTGTTTAATGTTAAATTTGTCGTAGATTTCGAAATATTTGCTTTCTTGCGCTTTCAGAAGTATTTTGTCGAAACAGAAACCTTTTTTTTTCGTTTTTTTTTAGCGTAAATGGCCCCCGCATAGAAAACTGTATGGCTTAGAAATAAAACTCCTGAAAAATGGTAAACTTTTTAAAAAATGCCCATTTTCAAAAGTAATAGAACGTATTCAAAATGACTCATGACAATTTAGGTATTTAGCAAAAAAAAATTGAAACATTAAAGTGAAAACAAAATTAATAAGCGAAAGAGCACTATAAAAGAGGAGTGCGCAGACAATAATAAAATGGTTGTAAAACCAAATGTGTCTAAACATTTAAGGTTTTTTTCCAAACCTTTGTTCGGTCTTTTGAAACAGAGTATATATACTGACTATATACGCAAATGTGCGTTTTCGCTCAAACATCGGTGGCACTTTTCCATTGAATTAGTTACACTAAGAAAAACCAAATAATTAAAAATAATTGCCGGATGGCCCTGATAAATTACGGTATCCCACTCTCACTGTGTCAATTTGAAAAGCTGTTTGGGGACAAAGTGCTCACGGACCGGGCCGATTTTGAAAAAAAAATCCTCAGCCCGGCCCGGCCCGCTTTGGACCGTCAATTTCTACTATCTTTGAATATATTGCAAAGTGTAACAGAAGTGATAAAAAAGTTTTTGCGGAATTTTAAAGTTTAAACGATAATTAAAATAGCGATTAAAGGAAAATTTAATTTGACAAATTTACAAACTGGGCCCGGCCGACACTTTTCTCGGCCCGGCCCGTTTTGGCACGGTCCTTTTCGTGAAGAGGCTTGTCAACAGCTTGCTCTTTAAAATTTTTATCTAAAATTTATGTTGTTTAAAATATTTTTTTCTTTTTTCAGATCGAAGTGAAGAGCGGCTACCCAGACAGCCCAATTCTTTCCAACATATGGATTTACTACAACAACTACCCTCACCCTCCCGAGTGTTTTGGAACGTAAGATGGTCCTTTTACTAAATTCAATTCAAAATTTCAGTCTCTTCGGTGAAAACTCTGACCGTTGGCCTTGGGCGAAGAACATCACTCTTTACGCAGTCGACACTGTTAATCTTGGAGGAGCTATGCTGATTGATGACGATGATGGTAATTTTATTTACAATTAATTAAAAATCACGGTTTTAGACAAAGCTTACAACACTTACCAAGTCTTCACAGGGAAACCCCAGGTTGCGACGGTTGATGCAACTTTTGCCCCTGCTAGATTTATCGGAGCAAAGCCGGTTGATCCAGCGAATTTCCCTGGAGTATACATTACTCAGATCACTTTTGAGGTACGGTTTTTTTTTAAATTTTATTTTTTTAAATTTTCTAAATATTATTGAAAAAAAAACGAGATTTTTGGTGAAAAAATCCTTTTTAAACGTGAATTTTTGCGTACTATGTTTTCGACAAGACGACAGTTTTTCAGTTTTTTTGTAAACCTTGAATTTATCATGTTTATTGAGCTTTCACTTTTTTTGTAATAATGGTTGCTGTGACAACAACAAAAAATTTATTTTCTTCAAAATACTTTTTGCAAAAAGCTCCATAAAACCCGTTTTCAAATATACCATGTAAACAAAAACAAAATAATACGCAATCTTAAGCTTTCAATGAAATATTACTTTAAAAATTCGACATAAAATTTTCTTAAAACATCGCTTTTTTAAGTCGTAAAACTTTTTTCTTTACTAAATTTAATTTCAACCAGGAAAAACAATAGAAGCTTTTCTTAGTATTTTCTCCTCTTGACATATATAATATTTTGACATGTAAAATTTAGTTAGAACAAACACGCAAAAACGATTTACAGTCAAAAAAATCGCTAAAAGCAATAAATAATGGCAATTAAAATTGAGCATTTTTTTAAAGTTTGTCTTACAAAATAAAAAGTTTTTGACCGAAATTTTAGATGCTGCTCTTGGAACTAATCAATAATTGAACCCTGTGAATCAAATTGAGCACTTTTTATTGCGTTTTCAACCAGACATTTGTGTTGTAAACCTAATTAAATTTCCACTGTGTAAATAGGGATTTCATTTATTTGGTAATAATAATTACTTTGATAATAGCAACACTTTTTTTTTTCAAAAATGAAACAAGCCTTATAAAACCGGTTTTCGTGTGAAAAAAAGCCGTGTAAATAATAACAAAATGTACAATTAATTACTTAACAAAAACAAGCTTTTAAAATGTTATACAAGGTGCTTTACAAAAAAGTTACTTCAAATTTACCACAAAAAAAACAAAAAAAAACAAATTTCATTTGACAATTTCATTCCAGCCATAAATAACTTTTAAATTTTTTCAGAACGCTTTCTCCATTTGTACATATAGGGCCCGCCAATTACTTTGATTTTTTTGAATTTCAGTGATTTTTGGAAATAGGTGAAATTAGTCTGATGTTGATATTCAAATGTCCCATTATTACATCAAAATAGACGGCTACAAAAGGGGCGTGGCCACTTTTCATCCGAAGTTGGATTGGCGAGAACTATATGCAACAAAATTTTCTGTCATAGTTCGTGCCAAAACTCGGGACAACATGCCAATGTTTTGATGTTGTTCCCAGAGTTCAACATAGGATACTCAGGTCGTGTACGCAGCCAAATCGGCCGAAGTAGATTTGGTGAAGAATGTAGCACTGAACAGAATTTTTTTTTTTGGCATACTGGGATTTGCCTGAACGCATTGCATTAAGAACAAATTAATAATTACATATATTGATTTTTAAAAGTATTTTTTGCCAACTAATGAAACCGTTTTTTAAGCAAGATGTGCAAGCCCATTTGACTGCTGGAGCTCCAGTTGTCGGACAGAAAGAAGAGGTCACCCTTTTGCAGAAATATGGGTAAGTTTTTTTTGTAAAGCTACTTTTAAAACATTCTTAAAAGCGCTTATTATTTTAAAAATTCAGAAAAAAGAACAAAAACCAGCTTCCTCAATTTATTCCGAGTGCTGCTTGGACCTTGCTTGTGGATAGTGGCGAACTTGATGACAACCATGCTGTGATCGAATTCCAGCCTAACCTGCCGGGAAAATGTATGTTTTTTCCTTTTTAATTCGTTTTTAGCCGGAATTTTAGTCCCAGTACGTAATACAGTGTGAGATCGAAAGTGAACTTAGTCGAGTAAAAGGAGCTTCGCGACATTTTCGATCAAACGCACTTTCTATGCATCTAGATCTCTATTTTGGTAAAATTACGCAAATTGGCGTGAAATCGAAAATGTTGAAAAATGAATCGCTTCAAGCATCTTTCACTACATTTTCGATCAAACGCGGTTACCTTACGTCTCTTTAGAAGTACTTTTATGGCTAACGTACGCAATACGGCGTGGGGTCGAAAATGTATTTTTTGTAGAACAATAGGCGCTTAAAACTGAAGCCTCACCAAAAATTTAGTGCGTTCAACAAAATTTCGAATTTTTTCCACTGGCATTTTTGATCAAACATCCTTTATCTACTTAAAGTACGCAAAACGACGTGATATTACAATAACTTTTGATGAATAAGAAGTGCTTTGATTACTTCTCAATTGACCCATAATTGAGCGCTTAATTTCGATAAATTTCAAATTTGAAACACAAATACGCCAATTACGAAAACAATACGCCGAGTTACGACATTTTCAATCAAACGCCGTTTCTATGAGATTTCGCTTTGAGTGCGCAGTTTCTCTCCCAGTACGCAATTCGGCGTCAGACCCAAAACTTTATCAGCAAATTCTAATTTTGAGGGAAAGTAAGTGAAAATTAATGCTTTAAACACCTTTGATTGTTTGTTTCAGCTCTGGCTTACAACACAAGGACCGGTTTCATCATCAGTGACAACTACCCCTTCAGTTCAGTCAACCAGAGCTCAACCACCCCCTTCACAATTGAAACTGGTTTGAAAAAATCAATATATCGATTTTAATGTTTAAATTCAGGGGACAGTAGCCCGTTCACTGTTGCCTTCACCGTTACCACTACAAGCCCTAACAAGGACGCCACTGTCGTTATTGATTCTGGAACTGGAAATCCTTTCACGTAAGAAAATGTGCTTTAAACTTGAAGTACCTTAACTTTCAGCATCAACTTGAGCACAATCACTGTGCCTTACACTAAGGCCTTTACTTCAAAGAAGGTTAATGTTATGATCAATGGAGGAACTGGTGCTTCCAATGGAACTTATATTAACTACACTGTTGCTAGTACTTTTAACTACCCTGGAAAGTAAATTGGTTTAAACAGTGTTTCATTTGTTTTTGTAATTTACGGAATAAACTGTTGATTAATTGATATACTCCATTTCCAACGGATGGGGGGTTTTCACAAAACTTTAAAAGACTTTAAAAGACCTTTGGTCCTGCAACGATCTTAGAAAAATGTTTGCTTACTCCTCTTTTAAATTTCTCTTTCGCTTTTTATAACGCTATTCACTTCAATGTTTCAAACCCTTTTTTGTTTAATGCGTGTCATTTTTCACGATTGCCCGAAAGTTGACCACCTTCTCTTGGAAGCACAAAATATATTTGTTTGAAAATAAGCAAAAAATTACAAGCATTACAAGCCAATCGAAATAGAATTATAAGTCATTTTTTTTCATTATTAGTCGTTTTTTCTTAATGTGAAAAGAGAAGAAATTTATATGAAAAATTGGTTTGTTAGATTTGGTTGATGTTTCACTTTGCAGGCATAATAAGCGAAATTGTTGGAGAATCTATTTTGTATTCTTATTCGGAGGTCTTTCGAACAATCTACTTTAATAATCATCGACAGTAGAAAGATAAAAACTTGCCATCGTGTGCGAGAAAATGTTGTACGCAACACAGCAATACTCGCGGGAGAGCTAGTATTGACAAGGACTTTACAACTTAAAAAAAAAAACAAAAGGAAAAATCAAAATTTTTGTTTCAAAAATTGTTTTCATAGAAAATTTTTTGGGAGAACCAATCACGACACCTTTCATGAAAGCTGGATGATTTTTACATTAATTTGCAAACACAACAAGGAAAACTCGATTTTCCTGAAGGAGTAAGAGCATTTCACAGTAGAATTGAGCTATAGTGTGTTTCCGAAAAACGGAACCGGCTCGGTTAAAGGATGGTACATTAGGTCCTGCCGCGATTGCTTATTTTTCTGCGCACTCCTCTTTTACTGTGCTATTTCGCTTATTTTATCTCTATTCACACCAATGTTTCAAATCGTCAGTGGTTAAAAAGGATGAAAACATCAAGGCCGCTCAAAAGTCGCCGACCTATTTTTCGGAAACAGACTATATAATTGTAGAATTTTAGTTAGCTGAAGTTTTTGTAGTTTCAGCTGTAATATTGTGTGTGATTCTTTTTGCACATTTATTACTCTGGCATTAAAATCGAATTAGAATGTAATTCTTTCCTCTTTTTAGGTGACGCCAAACGGGCATCATGCCAATTTCGTTCAAGTATTCTCTGTTGATGATAGATTAGCATAAAATCGTAATATCAACAGAGAATGAAGGCACAAATTGGAATGATGTCCGTTTGGCGGCAACTATATGTGAAAAGAGAGACTTAATTTGATAAATTGTTTTGATTTGGTTCGGTTGATGTTTCATGTTGCAGACTCAAAAAGCGAAATTGTTTAGAGTCAATCTGAGCAGGGTTAGTCAAATGACCAGGCCGGCCCAGGCCGGCCTGGGCCTGGCCTGGGCCTGGGGACAACCAGGCCGTCATTTCCAGGCCCAGGCCAGGCCAGGCCGGTTGGCAGGCCGAATGAAGTTTGCTTAAGTAATAATTCTAATTGTTTGGTCAATTTGAATAAGCGAATCAATCACTTTCCTTTACTTTTGCATCACTTTTCGCTCACTTGCTCGCCTCCTACTCGTCTATCCGGGATACTACAATTGTTTCGCTAAGTTTTTCATCCTCTTCTTGTAAAAACATGTCCAGTTTAGGTATATCTTTTGCTAAAAACGCGAATATCAAAAATCGTTTGTTTTTTCTTTGAAGCAGTTATCGATGGAGAGATTACAGTACAGAATAAACGAATTAAATCAACTTTTTGTGCGTTCTGTAGTTAATTGCTTGGTTATTTTGGTTTTCGACCAGGCCCAGGCCAGGCCAGGCCCAGGCCCAGGCCGCGGCCTGGCCTGGAAAGGGCAGGCCAGGCCGCGGCCTGGGCCTGCATTTCCAACTAACAGGCCGGCCTGAGCGGCCTGATGACCAACCCTGAATCTGAATTCGCTCGGAATGTTTTCTTGCCCAATCTGTCTTAAAATGACCTAGAGCAGACATATAAAAACTTGTCGTGTGCCAGAAAATGTTGTACGCAACACAGCAATACAATGGAACTCCCGGGAGAGCTAGTATTGGCAAGCACTTTACAACTTTTACAAGCTTCAAACCTGCTAACAAACTACAACGTACAAACATTCGAACGCTGAAAACACCGAGGAGAACTAGCCAAATATTCAATTACCAGTATTCAATTCGGTTTAAAAAATTGTTTTTCAACAAAACTGGTTGAGAAAACCAATCGAAATACAATTCTTGCAAACACCTGTTCCCAATAAAAGTGCTTTTTTTTAAAAATAATGATTGAAAACTTGATTTTCATCAAGGACAAGGAAAATTTGGTCCGCCACGAACCTTTAATTGTCTGCGCACTCCTCTTTTTAGTACTATTTTGCTAATTTTTTTCACTTCAATGTTTCTATGTCCCACCAATTTACATAAATAAAAATTACCCCTATGCTCTTGAAAACAAAAAATTTCGAAAATTGTATAAAAAGCGTAATTGAAGCATTGATCCCAGAAAACCTCATTTTTCGCTCTGTTTTTCAAGAAATCGGGTGCCAACGCGCATGGATCTCAAAAAAGGGTCGTCTGAATTTTATTCTAAAAACTTCGTTGGGGTGAAAAATGACGGGGAATTCAATGAAATAGATCGTAGCTTGTACGTTCCAGCCGTTTTCTCGTGACAATCAAAAAACGACATTGGCTAGAGATTTTGAGCAGTAACAATTTCAGACATAATACACAAGGATGTATCACAAAGTTGTTCAAAAAAAAATTTTAGGAGTAGTTTACACCATACATGCAAGGGTGCTCGATTTTCTCTCTCGCGTCTTAATACTCAGGCAACATCCTCAAACAAATCGCGTTCGCGACAAATTTGCAATCAATATGCGCCGAGTGTGATGTTATGCAAGTCTGGTCCGCGGAACCCCCGACAATTACAGTAAATATTGGGCGCAGTCATTCCAGCGCGAGATAAGATATGCGCAAATGGAATATTTGTCTCTTCTCTGACCTATTTATCAAACTCGATTCTCCTTTTCTCAATTTTATACTAAAACATTTTAGAGAGAAAATTATATTTTATCAACTATTTCACTACAATATTTCAGATTGTCTCAATTAGTTAGTAAAACTAAGAGTCGATGAATTTCGATTTTCTACCTTATTCAATAAAATGCAGCCTTTATCAAAAGGTAAAATTTCATTTTAAGATTTTTTTTTATAGATGTTTTCAGTTCAATTACTCACATTTCGCCACTTTTGAGCAATGTAGCGGAATTTCTAATGCATTTTGCAAAAATCAATCGATATCTAAGTTTTTCTTTCCCGTTGATGTGATAGCAATTCATGTAAGTTTTAAGTTTACTCGGCATTTTCCGTCTCACGCCGAATTGCGTACTTTTGAAATCGAGGACGTAATAAATCGTCGTGTTTAAATTTCGAAGTCTTATATTTTAAATTTTTTTCAAAACATTATAAAAGTTTCAAAAGTTTTTTTTTCAGATGGGAGTTCTACGAGTATTCTTTGATCCAAATGACAAAAATTATATACGAATGGCCCTAGAAACTGAACAATACTTACCTTTTGTGAAATTTTAAACGAGGAAACTTGTTATAATGGTGGGTTTCACTATTTCATTTTTTCTCATTTTTTATAACTTAATTTTTAGGATCAAATAAACGAAAATATCTTTTCATGTGTGAAAAAAATTGGGGTCAAAAAACTTGAACTCTGGAATCAAACAGTTTTTTCTACAATTTCTTCGCAACTATTGCAGGTTTTTCGGCACCGCTTTATAATTAAAACCACATTTTTTTCAGATAGTTCAGCCCAAACACCTTTTTATCGATCTTTCTTCAATTAGAAATCAAATTCTTAGAGATTTTGGTAAAATTGATACGGTAAGGCGACGAAACCCCAAATTTTGCGTGATCTATTCTTTCACCGTGTAAATCGCCTTTTTTATATATTTTTTAACTGAAAGTTGAGCATCGAGAACCAATAGTGTGTCAAAGTGTTTCGACAGATAAAGTCAGTGAAACAGCGACGCGATGTCAAAATCAAAAATAAATCAAATTTCTAGGCAAGAAGTATGTTTTAGGTTATGTTGGATTTTGGAAATAGCGTTTGTCTTGAAACGGCTTTCTCAGTAAAATCTCAGAACCTAATAATTATTCAAAATCTTCAAATCACGGTGGAACAGTTTTTGGAACAACTAGAAGTAAGTATATGTGTGAGTGTGTGAGTGTGTGAGTGTGTGAGTGTGTGAGGGCGAGATTTGCTGCAAACTTACAAAAAAAATTTTTTTAGAAATGGAGAAATGGAAATACATTCCCAAGCAAGCGAATAACTATAACTGCAATGCATTATTGTCCCATTGACTACCTAATTAAATCTATGAATGACGTATGCGAACCCCAAAAGTTGTCTCAAAGAAAGACAAATGATGGATTTCTATGCCGATGGAAACTTTCTCAATCAACCAATCCCCATAAACATTTGAGAATAAATTTGCGATTGCAGAAAGAGTATCACTATTATTATCTTGAACTTAAGCAGTACACAAACTATAAGTGTAACCATTTGTTGTCAGAATTTTAGCAAGCGAAATCAAAGCCATATCATTGTGATAAAAATTTTGCTTGTTATATGTGTTCTTTGATACAGCTATTCGATTTAAATAAAAATTTGTTTTTGTTGTGTGTACTGTTTTTTAAGTCTTAAAAAAATTCGTATATATAGCCGTCGCCAATGCTACTTTGCCCAATTTCGCTCTTAGCTCAGTGCAAATAACACCAGACGCGAATTTGCGTACGAAAATCCTGTGTTTTAGGATACGTACGCAATACTGCGTCAGGGTTACATTTGCGAGTCGGCCAAGAATTAAAATTCGCGAATACTATAAGTGATTTGAAAATTTGAAAAGTGTAAAATTATAAGTATTGTTGCATCGGAAACTAACTTCGGTGATTTATCCATAACGGGACATTGTTTTAGTGTTGTACGGTGCGCTGGTCAAAAAACTCTCGTGTATGAAATACCTTGAAAAGAAAATTCAAACAAAAACATTGCTATACATCATTTCCAATTCAAGGACGGCACTTATTAATATACACTGACATCTAACCAAACACGATTTTAAACACTAAAAAGAATATAAATGAAAAATGCGAAATAGCATTGCCAAATATGAGTGCACAGGGAAAAATCCATTAATGCTAAAAATTCGTAAACAAAAATGAATAATTAAAAACTTTTCCGTTTATTTATATAGCAAAGCGGTAAGGGGGTATTTTTTTTTTGAAAATCAATGTGAAAAAAAACCGTAGAACAACAAAAGACTGTTGTTCCTGTATCCATTTTTTTTGCGTTTCTGCTCGAATGGTCTAAGAATGAATGACAAAACAAAAAACTAAAGACCAGCTTTTTCTTTTTTAATTGCTATTCAAAATGTGGGCCAATTTGTGAAATTTTCACAAAACATACAAGTAGGTTAGAAATTTTTTTATTTACAACATCTGCAACAAGATTGTGACGATTATACCCGCGACTTGGTTATTAAAAGGAATTGGTCCAATTTGGAAACAAAATGTGGAATGTTCCGAAGTAGAGGGTAATTGTGTTAACTTTCTTGAGGAGGAATGTTCAACTGCTGGGCGAAGCGGAAGGAGTCGCTTTCCAGAACGGGTCTCTTTGAGTAGTTTTCCCGGCCTGAAAGAAAAAGATTTATTTTTCTCTTAAAATCATATATTTTTTCTCAGCTTAGAATCAGCTAAACTGAAAAATACCTTGCCGAAATTATTTCGGCAAAAAAAATTATCTTTGTTTTGTTTTTAAAATCAGTTTTGTTAATTTGATTAATTTACTCAATTTTCGATTCAATCATCAAGCATTCATCAAAAATTTACGAATGGTTACTTTTTGAATCTGTTTTGTTTTTTTTTTAAAATTTAGTATGTACTTTATTTAAACAACGGTTTTTTGAGGTAAATTTGTTGAACTGAAACAAAACAAATCACGACCCACTGTTTCAACGCGTACTGAACAAAAGAGCTCATTTCAAAAACCAGTGACTAGTTCTCTGGTGTCAAAAGATTTCTGATTCGAGATGATCTGAAATTAAGATTAGCAATTTTTCACTTACGATTTTTGGAAATTTTTGTATTCGTGATTTTTTCGTGTCATTGTAAAAAAAAACATAAGAACAGAAAGTTTGCTTTTAGTTTAGCGTTTCATAAAATACAGACTCGAATAACTTATTGGACAAGTAAAATTATTTCACACACATAAGAAGTAAAATTTTACACATTTCATTCAGGTATTTTTGGTTTTCTGTTTTTTTTTTCGTTAAATCATTGAATTCGTAAAGCAATGTAGATTATTTTCTCCATCATTTCCGTTTTTTTCAAATTCAGCGTCTACTTTCCAAAATTTGGTTTTTGCGGAAATTTTATTGTAACAAAAAATTTTACAACCCACTGTTTCAACGCAAGCTAAATTAAAGAAGATTTTTTTAAAATAGTTCGTCATGGGATGCAGTAGGGAACTAAACTAAAGCTGATTTTTTCCAACCAGAAAACATACAAAAACAACT
The DNA here is from genome assembly GCA_964057215.1 of Oscheius myriophilus. Taxonomy (NCBI): domain Eukaryota; kingdom Metazoa; phylum Nematoda; class Chromadorea; order Rhabditida; family Rhabditidae; genus Oscheius; species Oscheius myriophilus. The sequence goes on from OZ059903.1 coordinate 21,194,266, forward strand.
AACTATTCTCATACACGAAGAAAGAATGTTTTCGGAGACAGAAAAAAATTTTTTTCTTTAATTATGTTCACAAATTCTTACTTTTGACACTGATTTGTGTGTGTGTGTTTTTTTTTTAAATTTTAAAACTGTTTATTATATTCAATGAGTTTTTTGTTGTTTCATGTCGTTTCATGTGAATGTTTTCTTGGTTTATTGTGCCATTCAAAAAAAAATACACTTATTCGATGTTTCACTGAAAACTTAATGAACGTCCAAAGGTATGCTAAGGAATAGAGGAAGCTCTCGGGTTTTCATTAAAAATTTAATTTCTCTATGAAATCTGTTTTTTTTTAAGTTTTGTTTTTACTTTCCTTATATGTTTTAATAAAAAAAAATTCAAATTAACCTTTCATAAGGGGAGTACATGGGAAAACGACCAGATTCCAGTCGAGGCTCATTTGATCCTGTCCTCCAGTTATGAATGAGACAAGAAGACAAACGAGCACTGTGGTCTGAAACAGTTGCGTTTTAAATTTAAATTTTCTCAAATCACCAGAAGGGCGAAAATTGGATGGGCGTGAAGAGGAACAGCTGCGATGGAGGAGAGGACTCGATCGAGGTTCATTGCCCTAAAAAGGTTCTTTTTTATGAATTTATTTTTCTGTGCGAAATTTATTGTAAAAAAACAATTCATTAAAATCACCAAAACAGAAAAGAGAAAATATTGTTCACCTTCATTAACCAAAAGTTTTTGCAACTCTATTTATTTCAGTTTGAACAAAAACATTCGCTTGCCGCTGAAATTTTTTTTTAGCGTTTTCTTGTTCCTTGTTTGGAGTTATTTATAAACAGAAAAGAAAAAAAGAAACAAACTATGTAGATTTGCTTATAAAGTACTTATTCAACTTTAACCAGTGTTCAACAAAGAGCTTACAAAGAGCTCATCGAACAAAAAGTGTTTGGCACTAAAAGGAAAACTTTTCTGCAAATTTAGAATGGCTAAAATGTCGTTCACGGTCCAAACTGTAATCACAATTTGCACTTTTCAGGTAAAGTTCGCCTTTGTGGAAGAAATTCTAACAATTTGTAAAGAAAAGTGAAGGGGTCGCATTTTTTGGATTGCAGAAAATAATTACGCTTAAAAAACGTTTCAGCAAAAACTGCTGTTTTTATCTTGATGTAGAAAGCATACTAAATATTTTTACACAAACTAGTTTACTTGAATAAAATAGTTACAATATGAATATTGTTTGAAAATGTTTATAACATTCTAGTTTTTTAAAAGACGAAATGAGTCTTTGTTTTTAGATATTCAAATTTAGACTCAATTTATCAAGAAAAATTTGAACGGAATCGGTTAACCTTTTCAATTCGCAAATTTCCTTATTGTTTGCAAAAAAACCGCCTTTTTTGAAACTTCACATGTTTAGATTTGTATTTTTAAATGTTTCCAAATAAATCTTAAAAAGTTTCAAAACAAAATTTCAAGTCCTGTAAATGTGGTTCATAATCGAAAATTTAAAAAAAAACATTAGTGAAAAAAAAATTTTTTTTTAATTTAAGTTTTGTTTATAATTTAAAGTCTAAAGGTGACGTAACAATTGCATTCTTTTTTTGCAATCTTTTCAGTTAATACTCTATTTTGCAACAGAGCAAAACATTATATTCCGCTTAAAAATTTTATTGGGAGTGTACGCCAAATGTTCAACCAAGTTTTTCTATTGTTACTGTAAAAACCTATTTCGTAAATTGTATTCTATGAAACATTGCTAGACAATTGCTGGAAAATAATGATTTCACAAAAACGTTCATAAATTATACATATTTCAAACCTTTGAATTGTAGAATTCGTCGGTGTGTCGTTGAAGCAGTTATTCGCCAACTGGGGAAATTGGTTACGAGAGAAGTGGAGGTAGAAAAGGGCAGTGAAGAGAAAAACAGAGAGAAGTAGGGAAAATAGACCCCCTTTGTAGTTACAACAAGGGAAAAAGTAACCACAGAAGAAAATTCCAGCAATAATTGCGCAGAGGGAACTGAAAAATTGGAATTTGAAAGACAAAAACAAAAAAATAACAAATTGCAGTTTTACGACTAGGTTTTCCTTTGCTTACGCGGCACACTGTAATGTGTGCAAAAATGTGAAAGGGTTAAAAAAGAATTTTCTTTCTTGGAAGCACATACAATAAATTAATTTAACTATTTAACATTCTGAAAATTTTAAAATCACAAAAAATAAATTTATTAAGACGCCGTCTCTGTAAGACTCGAGCAGCCTTCATAAGGCCAGTGACATGGAAAAAATCGAATTTTCTGAAAACTCGTGTGGGACCTTCCTAAGACCCAAATATGAAGTCCTGAAACTTTTGGGCTCACATGATTTTTTATTCCCGGGCTACGGTAGTTTAAAGTTTGGTATATTAAAAAATCAAAATGCACCAAAAATGTGACTTATATATGTTTTCTGACGGCAAATGTAATTTCAAAAACATCTGTAACAAAAAATTTTCAAAATCGTAGCAAATAAAAAAGTTATCGTCAAAAAATGCAAATTTTTGAAGTTTTTTCACGTTTTCACGGTGTCGATCTCGCGCTGTCAGCAAGTTAATTACAATGCGCGCCCTCGATGGCAGAGCGGCAACGTCCACACTTACAAATCTCGCGACCCGGGTTCGAATCCGCCCTCAGATATTTTATCTTGCCTACGTTTAACCAACTTCATAATCAGTGAGTACGCGTTTTTGGGGCCACCCAATCACGTTCAAGCAAAATCTGGTCTTGAACATCCTGAACCGAAAAAGGTGATCCTTTTTCAAACGCATTTTTAAGAACATGAGTACTTACCGATTTTTTTGGTGTTAAAAGAAAAGTTGTGCCAAATGATGTCTAGAATTGAAATATAATTGTTATTTTCTTACACCAATTGAAAAATTTTCGGAGAACGTGAAAAAACTTTGCATCAAAGGGTCCCACACGAGTTTTCAGAAAATCCGATTTTTTCCATGTCACTGGCCTGCTCGAGTCGTACAGAAATGGCGTCTTAATTTGACTATTGAAACTCTGCAAAAAGTTTACGAAAAACTAAAATTAGCCTCATTGTGCCATCGTTAGAATGGAAAAGTGGAAAAGAGTGAAAACGTGTTTTTTTTTAAATACATCGTTTGAATGTTTTGATAGAAGATTATTAATCTACATTGTGAAAATGAATAGTGTTGCCACGGATAGATTCTGATAAAGTTTGCGAAGAAATTTTCACATAATGTTTTGTTCAATTAGAATTTAATTAGAATTCAAAGCTGAAAACAGCATTTTTGTGTTTCAAAACTACCAAATTAAAAAATGCTAAATTTGCAGTTTTCTGAGAGAAAACTTTTACGACTAGGGTGCTTTGCGTTTACACGCGTGGAAATGGCTGAATGTTTACAAAAACGAGAAATAGGTGTCAAGGAGTTTCCATTTTTTCAATAGAGAACCTTCTTTTTAAAGTCACAAGCTACAAAATTTTGTTAGGTAAACACTACTGTTTTTTTTTTTGAAAACGTATTTTATTTCAGTCAACAAACAATTTTTGTTTTCTGAATTCGGTTCAATGTTTTAGCAGCATTTTATTACTCTGCCTAGATATCTTAGATGTTGTTCCGGGTAAGTTGGTAGTATTTTTTTTTTAAAACTCTTTGAATCTGACTTGAAACTAAATTATGTCTAATTTTTTTAAATACAAATCATCGCATTAAGAGCAAAAAATTTTTTCCTAATATGTATTGTAAAATTGTTTGAATTTCAATTTTTCCAATGTATTTTCAAATTTAAATTTTTTTCTACTTTTCTTCTTTTCAATACTCAGGAACCACCTTACAACAAATGCAACGACTGTTTCAGAACTTTTTCATTTCAGAATCATTAGAATTTGAAGCAAACAGATGATATACCGAAATCAAAAATGTTTTGACAACATGCGAACTAAAAAATCATTGTTTTTTTATACGGAACATTTGCAACTTTGCTTATTACAGTATAAATAAATTAATGTTGATTTAAATATTTTAAAACAAATTAGCAACTAGAGTAGTGTTTTCGTGGAATATACTCTGTCCGTCGTTTACAAGACTCAAACAGCCCCGTCCCGCAGTAAAAGTCAACGCCAATTTTATCAATTGGCGTTGTTTTTGTAAAGATTCGTTAGTTTTCTTTATAAAATAAAATGTTTTCATTAATGGTTTAAAACTTACAAAACAGCTATAATAATAGCAGGAATGTAGTGATGCACAGGAAGACGGATGAATCTCAAAGCCACAGTCATAAAAGTCAAAGCCACCGTTATCATGACCAAGGTTAGCTGAAATTTAAAGCTTTGGTATTTTAAAAATCAAGAATTCTCACTTGTAAGACCCTTAGTTGCTTTTTGGGCCCTAGGATTCTCAGTTGAACTTTAAGGAATTCCTCCCACACGTGAGTTGTTAGAGAAAGAAGCTGCCACTGGAAGAAAATGCACAAAACGCAGGCACAGGAGGTGATGAAGAGGAAAGATTCCACGCGGTGAGGGACTGTGACCTGAAAAAATTGTAAAGTTGTATCAAAATTGCTATTTAATGGGGGGAAATGTCCCAAAAATGGTAAATTTCCTAGACAAAAATGACCATTTTCGTAGGTCAATCTAGATCATTTTTTGCCAATTTCAAAATTAACACTTAAAACTTGTCAACATTAAGTAATCTCTCAAAAAACATAACTATAGTCGTCGCCAACGCTACTTCGCCCAATTTCCCTCTTAGGGTTGCATTTCCGAATCGGCCAAGAAGCATAATAGGGAGTGACTATAAATAACGTAACATTTTCCGTTTTTCAGCAGAAAATAATTAAAGGGACAGTAAGGGGGGTTTTTATTTCATTTTTGATCGGATACGGTCTGAAATTATGCGAATTATAAATGCTAAATTGTCTCGCACCCTCCTCTTTTCCAGAGCAATCTTATCCAATTAGAATGAAATTCGGCTCATTAGCATGCCTTGTAAATGCCGGACACGCAGGGCGTATTGCCCGTCTACAAATCTGTAGACGGAGACACGTTTTTGACGACTTTGAAGCGTATTTTCTTGAAAACGGTAAATTTTCGAACCATAGTCATATATATTTTCATCATCAGCGAATTTTTCTCTCCTATTTGAGCCAATGTTATATACTCCTCGCCCACGGACCTTTCCGAAAGTTTCGATGACCTGCACATCTAACGCGCGAAATAGTGTACAAGTCGCGGAGACGCAGACAAAAAGCCGGCTAGGAAAGCTCGCTGGGCGACGAGTATAAAACCCGCCTGACTGTCCCTTTAAGGAAGGTTTAACGCGTCGAGGCACCTCAGTATTAAAAGTTATTTTGAAGTCAGTATGAAAAAATGACCTAGCTTAGCCACTTTTTATAAATGGATAAAAAAACTATCGCGTCTGAAAAAGTGAAACGCAGTTACCGCAAGAATCCATTTTTTTTGGCTTTCGGCAGATTTTGAACATTAAAGTGGAATTTTAAAACAAAAAATTCGCCATAACTTCAAAAAATCAAATTATTGAATTCAATGAATAAATATCCTTTTGCCCCAATTTTTGAAATGTGGTCAAACTTGTAAAAAAAATGTTTTTGGACGGTTTTTGAGGTCACAGGATGATGATTCGCAGTTTGTCTAAGAGTAAAAGTTTTTTTTTTGAAATTTAAATTGTCTGCAAAATGCAAATTTTAAATTGAGATATGGTATAGTTTGTGCCAAAACTGCTTTGGAACAACGTGCCACTGTTTTGATGTGGTTACTAGAGTAAATTGTGCAATATGGGATACTCAGGCCGTGTACGCAGCCAAAATGGCCGAAGTAGATTTGGCGAGGAGTATAAACGTTGAAATTTTTTCAGTACACTTCGGACAAATACAGTAATCCGTGTCAAAAACTTGATATTGACCTAAACGTTTCATTTTAAGGTGTTTTGGTCAAATAGTGGTTGTTCGCCAAATTTCAGCTAAAACGAAGCTTTTTGAAAAGTTAGGACAGGAAATTAAGACAGGAAATTCAGTAAACTGCTAGATTTTTAAATTGGAAGAATTGGAACTCGTGAATAGTTGTTGATGTGTTTTCCCATAATAAATTGAAAGTGAACCATTGAAATAACATATATTTTTTTTTAAAAACCAGGAGGGTACGCGCGCCAACGGCGCGCACCCTCCTGATTTGCGACCTGCGGCCGCAGATTCATGGCCTACGGCCATTCATTACTCGTCCTTCGGCCGTGAAGCCCGTGAAACTCGGCCTACGGCCGATCTCACCCTCCCCTCGTGGGGAAATGAACGCGTGAACTTCCGCTGATCCACTACACACACACATACACACACGGTAGCGTTTTATTATAAGGGATGATAATAGAACAATTTGATCTTTAAAAGCAATGGCAGGATAACGGAAATGAAAAATTCTTTCATTCACAAACTGGGTATTTTTAAAATTCTCTTGTTTGAAAAATTTAGCAAATAAACCCGTTAACACACAATTTATTTTATTTGCTACAAAATGTGTTTTCAAGATATATCTGGAACAGTCGAAAAAACTCCTTGTAACAAAATAGTAAATGTTTCACAAATACCTCAAAAGCTTAAAAATTCAGCGATGCAATGCTTTGTTCCAGTTTCCTGTTTGAGTTTAAAAAAAATTGGGTGAACATGTAAATCCTATTAAGATACGACTTTTCTAAAACACAGAAAAATTTTCCTTTCTTTATTGGCATCATCATGTTTCAGAAACTAATTTTCCGTTGCTGGAAGATATAAATAGTTAATTCTTAGAGTATAAAAAACTTTTAAAAAAAAACAACAAACAAAAGTTAGCATAAAAAACTGTTTGTACCAAAATTTATAAAATATAAGTTAATTGCAGCAATTAATTTAGTGTTAAGGACTTATTTAGCAAATATTTCACAAACATTTCACTACTAGATCTTCTAAGTTGAGTTTTTGCACTTGCTAAATCGTATTTGATTTGTTTACTTTTATAATTCCATAATTAAACTTTAAAAAAACTATAAAAAAAAACTATCTTGTTCATCTTTTTTTTTTGTTATAACAGCACAGTCATTGTTTTAAAAAAATTGATGATTCGAAAATGTATCTTATAAATTTTTATTTTAAGAAACATAAATTTCTTTAAATTGCGAAGAATTTCTTTAAATTGCGAAATAAAGAAGATGTCATAAATTTTTTTAGCTCTATTGCAAAAAAAATATTTTAATGGTATTTCTTGCCGAACTACCGAAAATTCTGTCTCAACAAAATATATCTAATGTTTCAGATTAACTCAATGATAAAAATTTCAGGAAGGCCTTGTGTGGTTGTTGAAAGAATTTACGAGAGGAAAACCATCTTATAGTAAAAAAATACCATATTCACGTTCTATACACAAAAACATTCATTCCTCAGGGCAATTCAGATTAGGCAACCCAAATTTGGAGGCATTTTTGTAATATGCTACATTAGAGCATGCATTAGGGTTGGCACCCGTACCAAATCGGCGGATCGCAGAGATTGTATTTTTGACGCGAAATGTTCCCTAAAGTTTATTTTTCACTTTACAGTCCGAACGCTTCTCGCGATTTACCGCCAACCGTTTTTGATAATTTTCTTCGTTTCTAAATTGAAAGTGAAACTTTTGAATAAAAATTTTTAAAAACAATTTTAATTAAAATTGTTCTTTTGGTTAAATTTTTAACCAACAAAACAACGAAATGAAAACCTTAACAAACAGAAAAAAAACAGTTGCGAAAACGTGGCCCAGCTGTTAACGTGGAACGTTTTAAAATTACAGACCTTCACAAACTGGAAAAGCGAAGAGAATGAATAGTTGAGGTTACAGTGTTTCTCCAAAAACGCAGCGAATAATGAAGACACTATGAAGACGAAGGCGGAGCCAAGGATTTGAAAAACGACGTGCAAAATCAGAGATAGACGAAGTTTGTAGATGGTCGAAAGAGGGAAGTAGGCCTGAAAAAATAAGGTGAGCTTATTTTAAAATAATTTTTTTAAATCATTTTAGCACACATAGGAAACTCTTTTCGCATATTTTCTGGTATATTTGTAAAACGAAAAAAAAAATCTGAACAGGCTGGCCCTTTTGTCCGCCCCCTTGCACGGAAAATTAATGATTTTTGACTTTTTCGCAACATAATTAGCAGGGCGAATAAATGAAGCAAACGGGCTAGCCCGTTCGCACGGTTTAATGAGAATGCATATTTGTTGGAAACGATTTATAAACTTTTTCATGAACTTGAGTTGAAGTTGCTCAGTAGTGAAAACAGTTCACGTAACGTTGAATGCTGACCTGGTGAAACATAGAGAAAAAAAATCATTATTTACGAGTTTTTTTTTTAAACTTAAAAATCGCAAGGAGTTGAGGTTTAAGTTTGAAGAATTCACATTTCAAGATGTTTTTGTTGTAAATAAAAGTCACACTAAAAAAAATCCAAGAAATTCCATTATTTTCACCTCATAAAAATGATTTACCTTTGATGTTATTTTTATTGGGCTAATTTTTCTTTTTTAGACAGAAACACAAAATTAAGTGGAAAAAAAATCAATGGTATTTTTTTGGGCTTTTAATTGACTGTCTAAGAACACATGGAAATAAAGAAATCGGTTAGTAAAAATGCACATATAAATATTTACCTGATGAAACCTTGGACCGATAAAATATAGATAAAAATATTTCAAAAACCAGTTTTCACGCAGCTTTTGTTATTGAATAAATTCTAAACGTGGGAAACATATGAACAAGTTCGTTTTCTGTTTCTCGAATGCAATTTTAAATTTTTGTAAAATATCCTTTGAAGAAAAATGTTATTTAAAAAACAAACACCAACTTTTTAAAATTATTTTTTTGCAAATTCAGATAGGAAGCAAGCCGTTTTTTTTGCTTATTATCATTTTGGCGTGTTTTCACCCCTTCCCAATTTTAAGGGAAGAAAAATTGGGTCTTTAATTAAATTTTAAGCATGTTTTTTTCCTACAACTCTAATTATCCAAGTGAGAAGCAACGGAAATCGGATCAGTTAAGATCATAAAATGATAAAAAACTAATGAAACTTTCGACAGGCCTAAAGTTGTTAAATAATAAGTCTGAAAAAGGCAGATTTACGAGTTTGAACGGATAGAGGGAATTTTACTTGTTACGGTAGTTACAGTACCCCGGGGTCGAAATACAGTACCCGACTGAAAAATCGATAATCGATTTTCATTATCATTTTTCATTTCAGTTGGTCCTAGACAGTTTCTACGCAAAATATGAGCCCGATTGGACCACTTTGAATTTTTATGACCAAATGTATTTTGAGTCTCTCGGACATCGCCTCTTAATCAATATTAACCACAAACACGCCGAGTACATAAAAATCGGATTCGTAAAAATTGAAAAGTTTGAAATTACCTGATAAAACATTGGACTGGCCGAAAGTTGATAAAGCGACAAAACGAATCCCACACAGGCGGAAATAAGACTGTCGGAAAGGTTGAAGTGAGTTGGCATAATTGTAGCGAGAGAAGGGACGTCTTCAATTCCAAAGTAGAGAAACAGCCCCAACCCGGAGAAAAATACCTAAAAGTTGAATATTATGAATTTTGTTTTGTAAAACTCCTACCACCAGGTTGAAAATTAAAGGCGGGGTTGAAAGAGACGAATGACCGCAGAAAACGACAGCAAATAGGGAAGCACCGGCTATGAGGGGGCAAATAATGAAGAAAGAGAAGGCGGTGACTGAGACTAAGAGAGATGTGGTTTGAAGAAGGAGAAGGAGGGCGGTCAGGACGGCTAAGAGCGCCTGGAGCGCTGCGATCCACATGCGCACTGAAACAAAAGAATATGAATGTACGGCAAGCTATAATTTAGTAACATTTCTTGGCAATTTATAAAACTTTAACTTAAATTTTTGTATTTTACACTTTTTCATCAAGAAAGAAGCGATTTAAACCGAAGTGACATTTAGAACTCGAAAAAGTTAATTCAGCTGTTCGTTTAGAGATTTGTCAATGGAGCGCGGAAACCGTTTAAAAGGACAATGTATTTTGAGAGAATTAGAAACTCGTTCAGAATGAAAATTTTCTTTTTGGTTTGGGCTGAAGCTTTAAAAGTGAATTACCTTAGACCCATTCGATTGAAAAATGATGGAAATTTGAAAAAATTTGGCATTTTTTAAAACTCTAACTTAAACTTTTCCATTTACACTTTTTCATTAACAAAGAAATGATCTAAAACATCAAAGTGGAATGGAACGAAAATTTGCCGTAACTCCCTTCAAAGTACTTCAATCATTATGTGGTAGAAAAAATTGTTCTTTAAGCGCGGATATTTGAATTTAGGGTTTTTTTTTTCTAAACTAGAACTGAAGATTTGAATTGATAAAAAAAGCATGGCATTTTTAAATTTAACATTTCATTAAATTCACTTTCCCCCTTTTTTGTCGCTTGAAAAAGCGAAATAGTGATCTTGACGCAAACATCAAATTGTGGGCAACGCAGTTTTCCATCAATCTGAGGTACGTTTTTGGAAGCATACTTTGAATCTAACGAAGCCTCTGAATTATACTAAAAATTAATGAAACAGTGGGATGAAGAAGAGTTGTATTGATTTTCGACTGAAATCAAGAATTTGCAAATTTTTCGTGTGTTTTTATGTTTTTCTACCAACAAACATTGAAAAATTAACTCTTCAAGAAATTTAACTCTTAATTACAGTTATACATGCAAAAAGATGAATAAAATGCAAACTTCTAATAAGGATTTTTTCTGTCTTTGGTGAACTCACATTTCCCGCTTTGATATCGATGTTGAATGTAGGCTACGACACTGGGAGAAGGAATGTAGTGAAGAATTGGGGCCACAGAAAATAGGCTAACCGGCACGGCAAGACAGGAACCAATCAGGAAGCAAAGGGACGAAGGTCCTCGGATTAGAAGACACCTAAAAAAAACAGGAAATTTTAATTTATGAACTTAAAATGAATATTTTAGGTACAACAAAGTGTTTTTGAGACCGTCTAGAGGGAAGTTTAAGACTAGATGTCTGAGTGTGCTGCAAATCGAATTTTTGAAAACTTTGGAATACAAGATTTTCAACTTTCAGCACTTTATTTGGCGCAGAATTTGATGGAGAATCGTATGATAAAAACAGTTGTTCTGGGCAGTGCAACACATGAAGCAATGACAATCAAAAAACCAAAATTTTTCACATATTTTTGTCTCTTTCGGTTTTTACAATTGCTCCAAATTCAAAATCAAGACCAATTTTAGTTTTCTCTGTCATCAGCAGACAATTGACTATCAAATGAGCCTCCTAACAGCCTGATAGCGCAATTTTGACTCGAGGTATGAATTTTAACATTAACGTGCCATTGTTTCGCTGTGGAAAATGAAAATGGAAATGTGTAGTGATTTTTCAACTTTTTGAGTCCCAAGTAGCCTACAGTAAACGCTAGCTCCAAAAAAGCTCAATCAGAGACAAAAAAATTTCAATCTGTCCGCAGAGTGCTCAGTAGGCTCGAACATTTGAGAAAACATGTCTTATTGTGTAAGATTATAATTTTTCGTACAACTTGAAGTGAATGTTTTAACAAAAACATAAAACTTTAGCGGTCAAAAACTATCATTCCGACGGGCGAAATCAGGAAATCGTAATAAAAACAATTAAAATTTCCATTCTGGCTGGAACTTTTTTTTTGTTGCAAAACCGCGAATTTATGAGATGTTCTCAAAGTTCCATTAAATAATCAGAAATGAACAAGAAAGCAAACAACTTACCAAAAGCAAAACTGCGGCATGGATAAAAGACTCATCATCACAGCAACTCTCCAAGGACTGCAGCTCAGAGTGCCCTGAAATAAAATAATACAGAAAAAGTTAATGTAGTTGTCACTGTGTATTCATCTATAGTCTGTTTCCAAGAAATGTCGGCGAATTTTGGCGAAAGTGAACTGTTTTTTTTGGCATTTTTCTCTATTAATTTTAAATACAAACGGTAGATTGATATTTTTCAATAAGCTAGAAAATCTTACTCTTGAATGATATACCCATGAGCAAGTATTTTTTTCTTATAATTTTTAAAACACAAAGTCAGCCGCGAAAATCGTTGCTACATTTTTTCTATTGGGTCAACATGATTGAAATGCTTTCAGCCATTCGTTATTCGTTTAAAAAGATTGTTTCGTTAGTGTTCAACGCTCCGATGAAACTTACAAATTCAGTATGAAACAAAACTATTTGGCTAATTTTTTTTCTAATTTACATAAGTGGAAGTTGGTAATTTTTGTTTTAATATTTTTGTCTATAAGCTAAAAAAAATTTTTTTGTTCACGAAAAAAGCAATTCCTCCAGACTTCACCAACCTGTTGAAAGTGAACAGCACTTTTTAGTCGAATCTTCCTCCAACCAAAGGCCGCGTGCATCAAAGGAACGGCAAACAGGGCGAGGAGGGGAAGTTGTTGGAGGAAGGCCGTCGGAAAAGCCCACTTCATTCTGAAGTGCCATTTTGTTATGTACACGGAGTTTAAAAAAGATGAAACAACATTAAAAATGCATCTGTAACGGCCGACAAATAATATGACAAGCAAATAAGGATTAATTTGAAATATTTCCGAACATTCATCCAATTAGGTTATTTTATATAGCGTCCAAGTTTAATTCCATGAATTGTTTTAAAAAGCAAAAACGTTTTTTTTTTTTTGAAAACAAATTTGATTAATTTCACTTCTAATTATCAGTACCTTAAATGAATTACAAAAGCTGAAAAAATGCAACAGCGGCTAGCGAAATCCGGCTTTTCGCGCCAAACGCCAAATAACTTAATCAATTTTTTAAATCCTCGATATAATGATTTTTGTGTGTTTTTTGCTTTTTCTCCCAAAATCTACCAAATTTTTTAGTATTTTCTTTGGCTGAAATACGAAGTTCCGTGCCAACACCATTCCGAAAAATCGATAAATTGATTTTTTTGTGTAGTTGTATAGCCATACCTAGCAATATGTTGAAAAATGAGGAAGAACCTAGGGCAGAGAATATATTACATTAAAAAAAGTTTGCTTTTTATAATTAGGTACAAACAGCACAAAAATAAATAGAATTTGGAGCTGCCTTAACTGTGAATGCAATTTGGCGAAAAGTGTAGAAATCATTTCGTTAGCGAAAAAAACTAAATATCAAAAAAATTATAATCTTAGAAACTGAAGATTCTTTAACAAACATGTGAAACAGTGAGATGAACTATCAATATTTTGTTAGTCACAAATGAACAACAAACAAGTGATTCAAAATATACGTGGTATACTCCATTTCCAGCGAATGGGCAAAGATTTTCCCAATTTTTAAAGGACTAGGCACCTTTGGTCCCGGAACGATCTTAGTTAAGTTGTCTGCGCACTCCTCTTTTACAATGCTCTTTCGCTTAATATATCTCTGTTCACTTCAATGTTTCAAATCCTTTTCGGTTAAACACCAGCCATTTTTCAAGATTGCCCGAAAATCGAAGACCTTCCCTTGGAAACAGACTATAGAGCGTGAAAAATTCCATGTCCGAATTCGCATTTATTTAGAAATTTGTTTTATAATAGTTCTTTTATTGAAACTGACGTTAGATATAAACTTACCAACTGTAACAAATTGTGAGCAAATGAGAATAAGAACTGGAAACATTAAAATTAAGTTCAAAATTCGAAAAAAAAATTACAATGCACTGAAAAGACTGGACATTGTATCGACACTCATTAAAAACTTGTGACAGTTTATCTTAACAGTGAAAAAATATAAAAACTACTTTCAGCGTTGAGAAAAGTTGATAAGAAAAAAAAGTTTTTTGTGAAATAAAACTGTACTAATTCGGGCCAGCAAGAAATGAAATCTATAAATTTTTCAAAAGGACTACTATCTCGCGAAGTTTCGAAAGTGAAATGATAATATGATAAGCCTGAGATGAGAAATAATGAGTGCTCAAAATAGCAGTACAAAAACAAAAATACGATATTTTTAATGAAACGATGCATTTTATTATTGTTTTTGAAAAAAAACAATAATTGCTTCTCAAAAATATGAGAAACATCGAAGTGACGTTGAAAAAACTCTTTAAAACTTTTTGTAAATGATTGCGTTCGGTCTATATTTGAATATTGTTCACACCGAGAGCGAAAATTTAGTTTATCTTTTAAACGTTTAATAATATAAATTTTGAAATAAAAAAAAATAAACAAATGACATTAACACGCTTTATACAATGCAGATTTTGTGCAAAGTTTTCAGAAAAAAAGTTGTTCAATAGATTTTTTTTAAAAAAAGTCTTCAAAATTTTCAAATAGTTGAAAAATGAAAAGAACAGCGTAAACTAAACCTTGAACACTTCGTTTTCTGGGGCGCATTTTGGAATTAAAGGACGCGGTCGGTCGCAAATTCGAGAAAATTGCCCCCAGGAAATGGTAATCTGGCCGGTTGCAGGCCGTCCTTGGACAACCGAATGCAAATAGAAACTCGTCGAGGACGAGAAACGCAAAACAGACACTGTTTGTTTTTGTCACAGGCGGCAATAAAGAGGGAATGTAGCGCTTGTTTTCGGTCATGGATCCGGGAACATCATCGGGGTGAAGTGGTTATAAGAAAACTTTGAAGAAAAAAACCGTTCTGATAAAGGGACCGTCAGTGGTCTTTTCGAATTGGAATTGGGTAATATGCATATCAAGTCATTTAAATTGTAATAATATTCCCGCACACCGACCAACGGTTATGTGCAAAATGAAGCCTTCATTAGCATGCGATTTTGAAAAGGCCCCTGACGATTAGTCGAAAAAAACTGGAAAAAAGATAAACTCGTTAAAAATGTTTTGCCAAAATGCACATTTTCAATTTTGGATACCTAATGTAACTGTATCTAACTGTAAATATTTGTTTGCCAGTTCTGCGGGAAATATTTCATTAAGCAATTTTAAATTGAACGAACGCATTCTGATAATTGTGTGAAACCAAACAGTTGGAATCTGTTCTTATTGAAACATCAGCCCGACAAGTCCCTATTCAAATATGCAAAAATGACATTACTTGTTTTTTTCCACTTTCAAACTTTTGTGCAATTTTTCCAATTTGTCTTACTGAAATCTTAAGAAAAATTAGTTTTTGACTTTTTGTGGATTTAGCATTTCATGCGAATTTTAGTGTTTCCACGCCCTGTAAAGTTTCCAAGTAACTTGTTTTAATTATAATAATATAACAATGCAAAAAATGTAAACGAGTTGCTGAAGGACCAAATGTACGGATTCATTACGCGTTCGCGTGATCGTGATCCCGCCGCGACGCGTTGAGCCTCCTTAAATTCTGCGGAAAAAAATGCCTAATGTTGACCCGTTTTAAGTGTTATTTTTGGAATCAGCATAAATCAATGACCTAGATTTTTTTTTAAAATTAAGACTCACCCCATTTTTGGGCTATTTTGTCTTTGAACATTTATGCGGTTTTTTAACAAAAGTAGTTTTTACAAATTTTATTCGACGCCAAATAAAGCGTAAAATTCGATGATGTTATTGTAAGTGGGTAATTTATCCAAAAATATAAAATTGTTGGAAATGAAATTGTCTATAGTCTATTTCCAAGGGATGATGTTCGACTTTCGGGCGATCTTGTAAAATGAGATGCATTTATCCAAAAACGATTTGAAACATTTAAGTGAACCAAGATAAAAAAGGCGAAAGAGCACTGTAAAAGCGGAGTGCGCAGACAATTATCTGAGTTCGTTGCGGGACCAAAGGTACCTAGTCCTTTTAAAAATTGGGAAATTCCTTGCCCATTCGTTGGAAATGGAGCATAAAAATGCATTTTTAAAATTGAAATTTGGTTAACGTTGAAGTTTTTACAGTACACTTTGGGCACCTACCGTAACCCGGGTAAAAAAATCGATATCGACCCAAACTTTAAGGCTTTTAGGTCAAATAGTGATTGTCTCAAATATCATATCGTTCAAAACACATTTGATCGTAAATTTTAAGTCACTAACGGTTAAAATTGTGAAAATCTGATATCGGAGTGTGAGAAAGAGTGATCGGAACACAACTTGTCGAAAGGAAAGTGTCTTCGCCCGCAGCTGGAGCGCAGCTGGTGCGAAAGAAAAGGGGCGAACCGCGCTATTCTCGGACGATTACTCATTCCACAAGACACTAGTCGCTCGGCGAATCAAGTCCGAACGATGCAAGTTTTCAATGAAAATGAATCACAGTTAATGAATGTTCAACGTTTCGAGTTCAAAAAATGCGTAAGCTAAGAAAATCGACTGTTTCCGGTATTAATAGTGCTCCAATTCAAAAAACTTTTCCCACGACCAGCTTTGAAACGGAGAGGATTGAATAGCACAGGATTTTTGACTTTTAAGCGACAATTTTGCTTAAATTCGGATTAAAAAAAAAGCGATAAAAAATTTAAAAGTGGACCTGATTAAAAGATAGAAGCGGACATTGGATGACTTCGCGCACAATCTTAGAAAAACAGCATCAATTTCCGTTGATTTCAAGAAAAATTAAAAAGATCTGAGCTATTAAATCTTTTTCTTCAAGATCTGAGTTAAAGGTTTAAATTTTTTTTCAAAAGATGCAAAAAAATGAAAATACATTCATTTCAATTAAAAATTTACACAATTTGTGTCATGAATCAGTTTTTTGTTGAAAATTATGTAATAATTAAAACTCCATTTTTTTTAAGGAAAAAATTACGAATGGTTTCAAGATATTGGGAATAACAACCAGTACGCATACAAAAGTTGAGAACTTGGGTGGAATTTAAGGAAATGCTAAAATTTGACTTCAAATTGAAGAACAGAAATTTCGTTAAAACGAATTTAGTCAAAGATTTCAAAAGAATGGAAAATTTTTGAGAGCAATTAAATTTTAATTGCTCTCAAAAATTAGAAACTGTGCCTGTTTCAATAAAGGCATTAAACGGCTAAAAAATATAATGATTCGTTGTTTCAAGTTATTTCGAGTGATTATCAGATTATTAGATTGAAAATATGAAAATCCTATATAGTGGGTTTCCAACTGAAGGTGGACATTCACTCATATTTAACCAAAAACGATCTGTAACGTTAAAGTGAACAAAAATTGAAAAAGCGATATCATTGTAAAAGAGGGGTTCCCAGACAAAAAACGAATCGCGGCGGGACCAAAGGTACCTGTCCTTTAAGAAAATCCCGTTTTCCTTGACAGTTTTTCGGAAACGCACTATATTTTTTTATAATTTCCCAAAACCGCTTTGAGAGTTTTTAAAAACAAAAGTTTCAAAAGGGTTGGCAATTACATTTTCTTTTATATATTTCGTTTTTATAAAAATGCATATAATGTTTCACCTTGCTAAAAGTAACATCACTAAGAGAAAAATAACCAAATGTTTCAAAAAGTTGGCAATAACAACACGCACCAAGCAAAATGTTAAGAACTTCAAAAAAGAAAACAAGATTAATCATTTTCCCAAAATTGTTTAGATGGGTTAGCCAACTGTATCAAGACATTGTTTTGAATTTTAATAATGGGGGAAAATGATAAGACAGAACCGACGGTGTTTGTAAAATTGTGATTCAAGCATATTTTTAAATGTTAAAAAAAACAATACTACATGGTATATTAAAATTTACCATTTACTATATATTAATGTTTCGAGCTAATACCAATAATGACACAAAAGAAGGAAGATGTTAAGATCTTTATTGGAGTTATGCAATAAGTGATAAAATAAAAATAAGACTTTAATTTGGTTTAAAAATTTACGAAAATGGTGTCATAAAGCATTTTTTGTTGCAACTTTAGTAAGAATTCCAACTTCAATTTTTTTCAAAGAAATAATTTGAAGTTGGAATTAAAAAAATTGAAAAAAAAATGCTTTTGTAAAATTCAGAAAACAATAGAAAAAATAAATATTTCTTCTTTTTATGTAGTTTAGAATGTATTTAGATTAATAGATTGTAAATATGAAAAATTAGTATTTTTTTTCTAAAAAGTTGTGAAAGTTTCAAAAGCAAAAGTTTCCAAAAAAAAAGTAAAATTGACAATTAAATTTTTTAAAGAAAGCTTATCGTGTTTCACCTTGCTATACAAAAAGAAACATTACTGATTCCTTTATTTAATTTTTTTCGAGAGAAAATTTTACTAAAAGGTTTCAAAAAGTTGCCAATACAAACACGCACCGAGGGAAATGTTTTTATCTCGGTGATGTTTCCAAAATGGACGAAATCTTGACGTTAAACTGGCAAAAAATTGGAGATAATTCAAAAATAGGAACATTTGGGGTCTTATTTAAATGCAACGTGGCTGAAAGTGACCGCAGAGATTAAACGATGGGCGTGGCCGCGCTTCCAGCATTCCGGCTTGTTTTACAACACTGGAGGTCGCAATTCCGCTGATCTTATATATCGATTGCGTCATCGCTGACGTGCCGAGGGACCAGTTGTGCCCGCAATATGAGTGCGTCTGAAACACTGCACATGTCATCGCAAACAGGAACAACAAAAACACACGAGGCAAGGGTGGACGTTCTCTGACTATGAGATTTTTTGAAAGTGGGAGTTTTGAGTAAAAAGTGTTTCTCGACAAAATCGAATTATTTTTATTAGCAGAAGTATTTGTTGATTTTCGAAGCACTTTGAAATTCTAAGACAATGTATATAGAGCCTCTGGTCGAGTATTACAGAGAATATTATACCCAGCGCGAAGCGCTGGGTAGATTTGTTTTCAAATTTCCCGTTTGCAAACTTTTTTTAAAGGTTTTTTGTGCGTAGTGCTTTACATTTTCATTTTTTTCAATTTTCATAATCATATGATTGTTGCACTGCTCAAGACGAATAGATTACTTTTTTTAAAAGTTGATTTCGACCAATTTGAACCCTTTTTTCAGTCTACCGCGCTTTTGAAAAATGGGCGCCGGTTATGTCCGCCGCCGCCGCCGCCGCCGCCGCCGTCACCAAATTTTCGTCGACGGTTTTTTTCCCTTTGCCGTTGTTAAAATTGCACCAAAACAATACTTAGGGGTAAAATTTTGCGTAGGTTTCGGATATCCAATAACATTTCACGTTTTTATCCATCCACCTACAGAAACACGCAGGTGTCTTATAAACACGCGTGTTTTTTTGCATTCTTTTCGATTGTAGCATAGTGTTTTTATTGCCTACAACTCTTTTTTTGTCTTTTGTCCAAACACAACCATTACTTTAAACTGTGGGGGTTTTTGTTGACTTCACTGTTGCGCAACGGCACCGATCTTGTGAGCCATTTGGAGCGAACATCATATACCCGCCGTGTGGTGTATTGGTTAGAGCATCGGACTGTTGCTTGAAAGGTCATGGGTTCGATCCCCTAACTGGTCGACCCTTTTGCTTTTTTCCTTCACATTCCGTTATAATTGTATGTGTTATAATTTGCGCGCAGCGCGAAGCGCTGCGCGGTGTTTTGGTTCCTCATTCAATTACTGCGGGGTCAGTTAAAACTAAATACCCCCCAGTTTCCTTCAAAATCAAAATTTTTCAATTCTGAGAAAAGCGTCGTGTTCAGCATCGAAAACTGATCCAGAAACTAAGAATAAAAAATTTTAGTATGTACCAAACCAGGAGTCTACGCGCGCCTCCGGCGCGCTACGCCTCCTGGGGCGTGTTGGGTGAGCACATAAGTAAAGTGCGGCCGATATCAAGAAACGAAAGAAACATAAGAGCAGCAGCAGGTTTAGTGAAAAACACAACACAGATACAGGAAAGGTTGATAGAAATGATTTCTTCAAAAGTTCAATCTTCATCAAGCGACACAGACAATCCGCCGAAGTCAGAAGAGAGAGAGAGAGAGAGAGAGAGAGAGAGAGAGAGAGAAAGCGAGAGAGAGAGAAAGAGAGAGAGAGAGAGAGTAAGAGAGAGAGAGAGAGAAAGAGAGAGAAAGAGAGTAAGAATAAGAGAGAGAGAGAGAGTGAGAGAGTAAGAGAGAGAGAGATTGTGTGTGTGTGTGTGTGAGAGAGAGAGAGAGAAAGAGAGTAAGAATAAGAGAGTGAGAGAGAGGGAGAGAGAGAGTGAGAGAGTAAGAGTAAGAGTGTGTGTGTGTGTGAGAGAGAGAGAGAGAGAGTAAGAGAGAGAGAGAGAGAGAGAGAGAAAGTGAGAGAGTAAGAGTGTGTGGGTGTGTGAGAGAGAGAGTGAGAGAGTAAGAGAGAGATTATGTGTGTGTGTGTGAGTGTGTGTGTGTGAGAGAGAGAGAGAAAGCGAGAGAGAGAGAGAGAAAGAGAGAGAGTAAGAGTGTGTATGGGTGTGTGAGAGAGAGAGTGAGAGAGTAAGAGAGAGATTGTGTGTGTGAGAGAGAGAGAGTAAGAGAGAGAGAGAAAGAGAGTAAGAATAAGAGAGAGAGAGAGAGAAAGAGAGAGAGTAAGAGTGTGTGTGGGTGTGTGAGAGAGAGAGTGAGAGAGTAAGAGAGAGATTGTGTGTGAGAGAGAGAGAGAGAGTAAGAGAGAGAGAGAAAGAGAGTAAGAATAAGAGAGAGAGAGAGAGAGAGAGAGAGAGAGAGAGAGAGAGAGAGAGAGAGGTAGAGGAAGAAAGAGAGGGAGAAAGAGTGAGAGAGTAATAGAGGGAGAGAGAGTAAAAGAGAAAGAGAGAGAAGAGGGAAAGAGGGAATGGGAGGGAGAGAGAGAGAGAGAGAGAGAGAGAGAGAGAGAGAGAGAGAGAGAAGGGGGGAAGAGGAGGGACCGACCGTTTGAATTGAAAGAAATGAAGAGATGACCGCTCGCAGGGGGCGCACTTTGAGCAACTGGCTTTGACCATATCTCTAGGCGGCGGTATCCATGCGCTAATCTTCCATGCTAATCAATCCTTCAAATGTACCCCATGGAATTTTTGAACTCCCATACATTTCTACGGCCCTCCACAGTTGAACCGGTCGATTTGCTTGGAAATGGGGTGCCCCTCACTTAGACTATTACGTTGCGCTGCTAACCAACAGACAGAAAGTACCAAATGGAATTTTTGAACTCCCATACATTTCTACGGCCCTCCACCGTTGAACCGGTTGATTTGCTTGGAAATGGGGTGCCCCTCACTCAGACTATTACGTTGCGCTGCTAACCAACAGACAGAAAGTACCAAATGTATATTGGGATGGTCTATTCTGCTGCGGGGCCCAAAAGTGTCTATGTCTCCCGTATGTCCGATACTGTCGCAGAACTTGCGAACGGATTGAGCTATTGAGCTGAAATTTTGGGTACAGGTCGGAACCCGTTGCAGATCGGTGGGCATAGACTTTGAGCCAGTTTCATTTATAGGTTTTCTTACAGTACCCAAAAAATAGGATCAAAAAACGGACTTTCAGGCACCACGGTCGGAAACCTGAATATTTTTCAAAACAGATTTGTCCACTGAAAAGAACACGCAAAGTTGATCTAGAATAAGTATTCAGACAAGAATGGCGGATTTCCATTTTGATGAAATGGCGTCATTTTTGTTTGCAAAGAGAGCAGTGCAGCTTCTGTCAAAACGGGCGCCGCATGTGACCACCAGTGTCACCCTTGTGGCTCAGCGGTGTACTGGGCCGTCTAGTACGCTGGTGATTCCGGATTCGGATCCTGATGCAGTCATTTTTATTTTGCTTTACTAGTTCAATTGGATCGAATCAGTTTCAGAGTTTTCTTCTTTTAATAATAAGGCAAACCACAAACTGACTTCGATCTTCGCGTGTCAGAAAACAAAACATCCAAATTTGTGCATTATCTCTCTCCCTTCTTCCTCCCTCCGGCAACTTGGGAATGCGGCTTGCGGCCGCTAGTAATTACGGCTTTCGGCCGACGATAAACGCGGCCTGCGGCCGCTATCGACAGCAGACTTCGGCCGATAAAAAAAGGCGGCCTACGGCCGCTAGTAAATACGGCCTTCGGCCGATAAAAACGCGGCCTGCGGCCGCTAGTATTTACGGCCTTCGGCCGATACTAAAGGCGGCCTGCGGCCGCTATCGACAACGGTCTTCGGCCGATAAAAAAGGCGGCCTGCGGCAGCTATCGACAACGGCATTCGGCCGATAATTTAGGCGGCCTGCGGCCGCTATCGATGTTGGCCTTCGGCCAATAGTAAAGGCGGCCTGCGGCCGCTATCGATGATGGCCTTCGGCCGATAATTTAGGCGGCCTGCGGCCGCTATCGATGTTGGCCTTCGGCCAATAGTAAAGGCGGCCTGCGGCCGCTATCGATGATGGCCTTCGGCCGATAATTTAGGCGGCCTGCGGCCGCTATCGATGTTGGCCTTTGGCCAATAGTAAAGGCGGCCTGCGGCCGCTATCGATGATGGCCTTCGGCCTATAATTTAGGCGGCCTGCGGCCGCTATCGATGTTGACCTTCGGCCAATAGTAAAGGCGGCCTGCGGCCGCTATCGATGATGGCTTCGGCCGAAAATTTAGGCGGCCTGCGGCCGCTATCGATGTTGGCCTTCGGCCAATAGTAAAGGCGGTTTGCGGCCGCTATCGATGACGGCCTTCGACCGATAATTTAGGCGGCCTGCGGCCGCTATCGATGACGGCCTTCGGCCGATCATCGATAGCGGGCTGGCATTTTCATTTTTCATTTTAAAAACGGTCATTTTCATTTTTCTTTTTAAATAAAAGATAGAAAAGAGATACAATATGTGTGAAAAGACTAACGTAGAAAAAGTAAACGATTTGTTTGAAATGTAGAAAAGAACTTCAATAAAAAGTGATGAGTGAAATGAGCAAAATGAGAATTCTCTATTTTTCTTAATATTTCCAGATCTTAACAAAACAGCGAAAAGAACTTGAGTTTTTATCATGGAAAACGAATCTCCGCCTTTTTTCTCCTCTAAATCGCCTATGAGATCCTATATTTTTTGTTGTTTTCATTACGATACATATTTAATTTACGGATTTTTGTAGAAGTTGTTTAAAAAAAAACAGATTGAAAAAAAAAACAAATTGTCAAAAATTTCACAAATAGATCACTAACTTTAAAATTGGCAAGATTGACCACAATGATTCAATTTTTATCCAATTGTTTTTTTAAGTTCCTTTAAAAAGGCGGAGATTCGTTTTCCATGATAAAAACTCGAGTTCTTTTCGCTGTTTTGTTAAGATCTGGAAATATTAAGAAAAATAGAGAAATCTCATTTTGCTCATTTCACTCATCACTTTTTATTGAAGTTCTTTTCTACATTTCAAACAAATCGTTTACTTTTTCTACGTTAGTCTTTTCACACATATACTAAATATGTTCATAACTAATTAAAACTGAAATATAAAGTTGTAACTGTTTAGTTTTATTAGGTCCAACTTCAATAACGTCACTATTTATAGTCCATTTCCAACAAAGAATCGACTACTTTTCAACGAACCTTGATGTCTACTCTTATTTAACCACTGTAAATTTGAAACCTTGAAGTGAATAGAAATTTAAGAAGCGAAAGAGCACTGCGAAAGAGAAGTGCGCAGACAATAAAGCAATCGCGGCGGGACCAAATGTACCTAGTCCTTTAAGAAAATCCCTTTTTCCTTGACTCTTTTTTGGAAACGCACTATAGAAAACTGTCGAAAATATAGCACAATATTTTTTTTTAAAAAGCATGCGTCTATCGAACCATGGTGTAAAAAAGTGTTCAAAAATATTCGGGTTTCAGATATATGTTTCAAGAGACTACTGAGTTCGGATCAAAAGTTATAATTTAATTAATCCGTAAGGCTGTTCTTTCCTGTTTGTAATTCTTTTTTGTTTTTCAATTTTTACAACGTTAGTTTATAGTCTATGCCAATTTTACTTCGTGACCGATTCGCAATTATAACCCTGACGCAGTATTGCGTACGTATCCAAAAAAAAGGGTTTTCGTACGCAAATTCGCGTCTGGTGTCATTGCACACAGCTAAGAGTTTATCTTTGTAGTTTATCTTTGACCACAATATAGATTAAAATCGTTAATAAAACTGTGTTTTTGTGACGTGGTGGCCATTTTTTCAAAAACACAATCTACACACCTTTGCCGAATGTTTCATCTTCACCCAAAATATCTGGAACTTAGGGAAACGTTGGTTATTTATTCCGAAAATTTCAGCTTGATCTAAGTACAGGAAATAAAGAAAACTTTTCATAAAAACGCTTATATTGTTCAATAAAAGCACGGTTCAAGTATAAACTACACATAGGTATGGGACGCGTGGTAGTGAAGAATAGTCGAGTCCCGTCTGCACTTGAAACGGCTAGATGATGTTCACTTTTTGCGATCTCGAGGGGCGGTTTCTGACCGCAAACAGCGCGCGCAAATAGCCCTGGAAACCATAACCACTTGATTGTATATACCTTCTATGGGAGTGACACGACGGCTACTCTTTCGTTATGAGTTTTATGCAAATTATATATTTAAAGTCATAGTTTCAGCAAATAACTAGAAAGACTTTTACGACTCCTAGATCGTCATCTGTACAGCCAATTCTAAACGTGCCCTAACTGAAACATTCAACCTATGAAAAGCAGTTAAAAAATTGTTTTAAACAAAATCGATAATTAAATTATTAATTTTTTTTTAAAATTAAAATTTAATAACCATAAATCGTTATTTGTACTTTCAAATTTTGAATGTACTGCATTTGAAAAATTGAGCAATGATTAGCAGATTCTAAAAAATGAAAAAAAAAACATGAAATGCAACATTGACATTTCTCGTTCAAAAATCCCATGTTTAAAAAAGGCCATTTTAACTAAAAATAATTTTACTTCAATACCTAGCATCCACCTACATAGTATTTGTTTAAAACATTAATAAAAGTTAAACATAAACCCACAGGCGATTAGCAGTTGAATAACCTAACATAATTTGAGTAACATAGGAATTTAAAATTGGTAAAAAATGGATTTGTGAACTCTGGAAAAAATTGGAAAAAAGTGGGTACAATGAAATTTCGCATAGTCTTATATAAAAACTTCTTTTAAAAACAGGCAGAAAGAGTGATAACTTAATTTTGAAATAATTTAATGAAAGGTAATTTTCATCAAAACCTTTTTGAAAACAGAAAATTGAAAACTCTTACTATTGAAAAACATTAATGATCTCAAAGTCCTCTAATTATTTAGCACAGCTGAATGTTTTATCTTCAACATGTTTTATGGAAGAAACAGCAGGTTTTGGTTTTGCGCGCAGTTGGAAGATTCGCTCTATTCTAAATAATTTTGCCTGAAGGAAAAAAAACAATCTTATTTCAGAAACAAAAAACTGGATATGATAAAATTTACTCCTGGCCAAATTTACTTCAACCAATTTGGCTGCGTACCCGGCCTGAGTATCTTATACTACACGCTTTTTTCTAGGCACAACATCAAAATATTGGCACGCTGTTACAATCTAGTTTTGGCAACAAACTATGGGTTCCAATTCTTTTTTTTTTCTACATTTACTGTTCTTTTCAACAATGTAAAAGGCTTTTGATATAAACGTAATTTGAAGAATCTAGAATCCCGATTTCCAAGAATCAAAAATATTTTGTAAAATACAACTCAATAGGATATGTTTGAAACATTAAAAAATATTTAAACAATTATAGACGAATAGCAGCTGAATTACAACACGATTCTTTGTCTGAACAAAGATTTACATTTAAAAAAAATAATTTTTTCAAGTCAGCAACCAAAATTGATATGTTTTGTTAAGAAATTGCTATTGAAAAAAGTTTGATTTTGTTAAAATACTCACATTTGTTTACCTGAAACCCCAATTTCGATGTGCAAGAGTAGGTGTGCAATTTTTTAAAACTGGCTTTTAGAAAATCAAGCAAAATGGTTTATCATTTTTGAAG
Source organism: Oscheius myriophilus (assembly GCA_964057215.1). Lineage (NCBI taxonomy): Eukaryota > Metazoa > Nematoda > Chromadorea > Rhabditida > Rhabditidae > Oscheius > Oscheius myriophilus. The sequence continues at coordinate 21,220,068 of OZ059903.1, forward strand.
GAGAATGAGAACGGAATAGTAATCGAATTGAAAAGAAAGCTATGTTTTTATGGCTTTTCTGAAACCTTCGTCTAAATGCATTTAGGTTCCTAATATTAATCGGATTAAAACCCAGTGCATTTGAAAAAGGCAATCAAGTGACAAAAGGTTTTGTACAAAAATATATATTTAAAGAAGAAACATTGAAAATCTTTTAACAAATGTGTTTGACAAATCCAAAGAAGAATAATTCAGGACATTTTTGCCTTTTTCTAACGAAAAAAAAAGAAAAAGCAGATATTTCGCTAAAACTCTAAAAAAATAGGTACCTTGTTTGGCATAGTATCAATTATTATAAGGCACATAAATTTATTCAGCAGTAGGTAAAAATCACTTGAATACGAATCAACATTGTAAAACAAAAAAAAAACATTGAAATTATGCTTTTTTAGTTAAAGAAAAGTTTAATTTTCAACACAACAAACAGTACCAAACACAGAGTTTCTTTTACCCAAAGAACTGAATTTACATCGTGGTTTTGACTTCTTATATTTTTTTCAGAAACATTAAATTGTAAAGACAACAAAATATTTTTTTTGCGTTGCAATGATTTTTTACGGAATAATATGAAATTTTTTGTCTTAAAGTTGGAATTATTTGTCTAAAGTTTACAAACATTGAAATCTTTCGTTGTAATAAGTTATTGAGTTACCTTAACGAAAGAAGTAGTAATTCTCAATATTAACTCAATTCTTTAAATAACTAGAGAATTGAATTATAACTGAATAAACTAAGTAGCACGTTCATAATGTTTTTGGTAAATATACTGCGTTTCCAAAAAAGAAATAAGTAACCGCGTTTTTTCTCAAGGACTAGGTAAAAATTGTCCAGCGGTGATCGTTTAGTTGTCTGGGCACTCTTCTCTTACAGTGCTTTTCGCTTAGGTTAAAAGCGAATAGTTATCAAAAATGTTGTAAAGGCGCCAACCTTTCGTGGGAATATACTACAGTTATACTCCAATTCCAACGAATTGGCTAGGATTTTCACAAATTTTAAAGGACTTGGTACCTTTGGTCCCACAACGATCTTCGTTAATTGTCTGCGCACTCCTCTTTTACAGTGCTCTTTCGCTTATTATATCTCTGTGTACTTCAATGTTTCAAACCCCTTTTGGTTAAATACTTGCCATTTTTCATTATTGCGCGTATTTCGAAAACCGTACCTTGGAAACAGACTATATAACTATGGAATTGCAAATTGCTGTGGTTTTTGTAGTTCTAGCTGTAAAATTTTGGAAAATTTTTTTTGCGCAGTTATTACTCAGGCATTGAAGTCGAATTTGTATGTCAGTTGTTCTCCTTATAGGTAATGAAGGCTTTATATGAACATTATTTTGTTAGATGTGGTCGATGTTTCATGTTGCAGACTCAATAAGCGAAATTGTCGTAGAATCAATCTTGGTACCCTAGACAAAAGGAATCTTTTCTCGCGCATCTGCCTTTAAAAATGGTCAACAGTAGAATGGTAAAACTTGTCATGTACCAGAAAACGATGTACGCAACACAACAATTCCATCGAACTCGAGGGAAAACTAGTATTAGCGAGGACTTTACCATTTTATAAACTGCAAAATGGCACCAATACGTTCACTTAACACGAAGTGCAAACATTGGAACATAAAAAATTGCAAAAAACTTGCTAAATAGTTCTTGTATGGGTTTTTGTATTAAGTTGTATTAAGTTAATAATATATTTGTTCCAGGGCCGAAAAGTTTGGGGTAAGGATTTTGCTTTTTGGGGGTAAGGAAGTTTGTATAACATCCAGTATTTAAAATAGCCTCAACAAGTTTTTGTAAATATTTAGTTTTCGAAAGAAAAAAGTCCGAAATGGAACGTCAACCTTCGTCGATGTGTGGGGCGCAATTACAAGTGTTCGCCGGTCTGTTTGTTGTCCGCAACGTGTCTCGCCCTATGTGTACTGCACGAAAATCGCCATTCAAAACAGCGCTCCCGCGAGAAAAGCGGAAATCCGAGGCGCACCGTGAAAAGTGGCTGGCGTAATGGAGATTTAGAGAACTTGAGGAACTCACACCTTTTTTTTGGTGAAGATCGTCAAAGATTTCATGAGCTTTTTGAAATCAGAAATTTCGATTTTTTCATGGATTTTAACCAAAATAATAAAAAATGAACACAATGATTGACTTCAACTTAATTCTATCCAACTTTCAATTTGCCTGAGGCGAAAATCATAACACCGACAGATTCTTTCTTTTTTTATCTATTTTCGCAAACAACGGATACAAATGGAACAGTAGTGATGGAAACTTGATTAACTATTGGAATTTTAATGAAACATTTTCTTCAGCTCAAACTTTTTGAAAAATTCTTTTTAAAAATGCAAATTTTTTTGTAACAAAAAGTGATTTTTAACTCGACATGAACTTTTTCATCTAATTTTAATCTATGGCAAAAATTTTGGTGAATGTTTGCCTAGTTTCACTTATAATTTCAATTAAGTATAAAAAGACAATTTGGCATTCACTTTCGTTTGATAAAACTTCCAATTTGCGTTAATTAATCAGAATTAATTTCTTTAAAAAAAAAAACGAAAGAATTGTTGCTCAACGAAATATTTCATTTTTGTAACAATAAAACATTAAACGGTGGTCCAATCTTCTGCGGAAATACATATCTTTTAGAATATTTCCCTGAAACATTCAATTCTTCTTATTTTTTGTGCATTTCTTATTTTGCGGCGAGTTGAATTGATCGTTGCCCAAATCGAAAAACTCTCGTTTTTTCAACCACAGCAAAAAAACGCAAGAAAATTGCAATACAAAACAGCGCTTCCGCGAGAAAAGCGGATAATGGAGATATTGAGAACAAGATAACACACACCGATCATTGTAAAAGATTAAACTGAGAAGTTATAATTTTTCACAGAAACAGTCAGGTTCTCTTTGAAATTTTCACGTGCAAAACATCAACCTAAAAATGATTTTAAAGGATTTTTTCAAGAATTCACGGTTCCCGGAGAAGTAATGAAAAAAATAACTTGAACAACTTTGGAAGCAACAATGTAACATTTAAACAACCATGGCAAAATCGCGGGCCGGGCCGGGCCGAGCCGAGAAAAATTTGGGAACGGGCCGGCCCGGGCCGGCCCAAAAAAATATTTTTTTGTTATTTTTGATTTTTTACATTGAAATAAGGCAAAAATTTTTAGTCGGGCCCGGGCCGGGCCGGGCCGTGAAAATTTTGTCAGCGGGCCGACCCGGTCCGGCCCGTTGCCATGGTTGCATTTAAACAAAGGATTTGGATTTTTATATTCGGCAATGGGATTCGTTTTTTGTAGACAAAAAGTTTTTTGCTTTCGTAACTAGATTACCTTTTGGTAGAAAAATGTAGTTTGCCAAAGATGTTTAGGGAATTTAATGAATTTTAGTGATTTCAAAGATATTTTTCCAAAATATTGCAATTTTTATTTTCAAGGCCACATAAAAAACAATGGAATTCGCTATGTATTGGCTGAGAAAAGTTTTGTCAATAGTTCAATTCAGATTTCACAAATTAAATTGTGTTTTTTCTTGTGAAATCTAGGTTGAACTAATGAGAAAAAATACCCCGAAAAATGACAATTTTTTGCAGAAACAGTATCTTTGGAATTTTCTTGTTTTACAATCACAAGGATTTTAAAGGATTTTGACACGACAACGAAGTAGTTATAAAAACTTGAAAAAAATCTTAAGGTAACAATGAAACATTCAAATTTAGCTTGAACTTGTTTTTGAAATTTTTCATATCGAAACTTTTGAATTTTTTGACTTGACTTTATTTATAGGTAATTTTTCCAAAGATTTTGAGGGAAACATTTTTATACACTTTTTTTAAATTAAGTGATTAAAATTACGGAGTTTTTAAAAAACCTTGAGTTTGCATTGGAAATAGTTTATACCCTTTCAAGTAGAATATAACAGTGAAATTCCTTTATTGATTAGTTGTGCTTTCAAATTGTGTTTCAAAATCTGAAATCTGGATTAAACTACAGAAAAACCGTTTTTGCTTCACGAACAATTAAACCCAAAAAATTGACAAATTATAGTTTTTTTTTCTTTTTTTTTTCAACCAAGCTAGAAGAAGCAGTAATGATTGAAACTTGGCTTATTCTTAAAATATCAATAAAACATTCTCATCAGCTCAAACGTTTTGAAAATACTTCCTTAAAAAGGAATTTGTTTTGTTACTAAGAGCGATTTTTGACTACTACTTTTACTTTTTCATGCAACCCAAATATTTTTTTTGGAAACTCCCCTAGTTTTCAATTATCTTTTTTTAATAAAAAAATACATTTTAGTAAAAACCGAATTAGTAGTTTTTAAACTTTTCAGGTTACTTAAAAGAAAAAAGTAAAGCATTTACCTTCATTTGACAAAAACCTCCAATTTGCGTTCGTTTTATCAGAATAAATTTATTTAAAACATAAGAATTGTTGCTCACGAAATTTTTATTTTTTTTAACGATAAAATAGAAAACATCAACGTGTGGTCGGCCAATATTCTGCAGAAATACACACCATTTAGAAATTTCCCCCTGAAACACTCTTTCTGCTAATTTTTTTTGTTTGCGACGACATTTTGAATTCAATTTATCTTTGCCGGAAGTGAAAAACTCTCTTTAATTTTTTTTTGTTTCCACAACTCAGCAAAATTTAAAAATTCTTCTTTTTTTTCTGAAAGTAACGGTAGAAATTCTGCAGAACAAAATTGTTTGTTTTTACCGTAACTCCTGTCTTTGAAAACATAAAAGTTTTCGAATGGAAAAAATCTTCCTTCCTTTTTCGAATAAATTTAACATAAAGAACCTTTTATTACAATCTTTGGCCATGCGTATATTTTTTTTTCAAGAGATCGACGATTCTGAATTACCGATATAGTTACCAAAGCACCTGTGTTATAAAGAAAGATACCACAAAAGTGGAACATTTACATGCGTGTAAAATTTTTAGTTGTACTATTTTCAACTGCCGATTTGAAACATTTCCGTTATAACTTTTTGAATGTCAAAAGAAAAGAAAACTCAAGTTTTAGAATTTATCGCCATTCAATTACAAACGATAAGGTAACCTTTCTAAATTAACCTGCAAAAACACTCACATGAGTTTCAAAAAAAACCAAATTCCCGTTTTTTGGCAATTGAAAGATGTCAAATTTTAAACATAAATAACGCAACCCTTAATTTCATGTTTCCGTAACAATTTATAAAAAATTGTTTAGGCTGGAAATTTATTCATTAATCGTCCTACGGTCAGACCTCTAATTTTAGCAGTGCAAAAACATTTTCTTAGAAAAAACATGTTTCTATCCAATTTTTCGTGACAAGGTTACGAGTTTGCAAATTTTTTGAACAATTTTAGTTTGGCTTGTTTTTGTTTCAGAAGGCCGAAATTTTTACTTTGTCAAATACCAGGCAATAAAGTAGAATTTAAAGCCTTCTAACAAAATTTTTGTAAACCAATTAAAAACATCATAATAAACTTTGAAAAAAAAATTTGTTGGGCGTAACATAAGTTTTTATTTGAGTTAGCAGCTGGCGAAAAAAAAATCCCCACGTTTTTCAACAACAAAACAAGTTCTTAGAATTCAAAATTTATGGTATACTTCTAGCCAAAACTACTTCGGCCAATTTGGCTGCGTAGGGCCTGAGTATCCTATATAGCCCACATTACTCTTGGTACAACATCGAAACATTGGTACGTTGCTCAGAAGTCTTTATATCAAGAACGAATACTTGGTTCATCGAGTGAATGTTTCAGGATGTTATGATTCATTCAAAGCTGATGTTGAAAAACTGAATTGATCTTTAATTTAATATCTGTTAATTCAAAAACTGAATTAGAAGAAAAAACAGGGAAGAAAAATGTCGTGTGTATGCAAATATCGTTCAAAACGTGGTTTTCGTTGTTTCAATTGAACTTTTTAAAACTTTGGAATTCAAGAATTTTCAACTCAACATTTCATTCTACGCAGAATTTGATAAAAAAATCGAAAGAACATGGAGTTTTTACACAAAATTTTGGAATTTTCGTTTTTTCTTCGTACCAAACTTAAAACAAATCAATACGGTTGTTTGTTTATGATGTGATTAGCAGATTTGTTTTAATCGCATGAGTCCCGGAACACACTGCTAGCTCAATTTAAAAAAAAAAGATATGAATTTTCAAATTAGCATTCCTTTATTTCGCTGTGAAAAAATTTTTTCATAAAAAGTGATTTTTAAACTTTATGGGTTCTAAGTAGCCTACAGTGAACATAAAATAATCGCCCACTCAGGGAGGTCTATATTTCTAAAACCAGAATTTGCCACGCCTTTCCCTTGCAACCTTATGCTATATAGCGCGCATTAGTCTGGGTACAACATCGAAACAATGGCACGTTGCTCAGAAGTAGTTTTGGCATAAACTATATATAAACTATATACATGTATAATGGTTTCAGGATAAATGCAGAATGAAAGCAAACCTTAATTGAAGGTTTCCGTAGCATTTTATACCAAAATTTCTGGGCTGGGAATCGATTCTGCTGGCATCGTTTTTTTTTTGAAAGCGAAAAGAAACAAATTTTTTCATAAAAATTTTCTATTAAATGTTTCATAACCTGGTAAACTTTGCACCAAGAAAATAACGTTAGTTCACTGACTACGGCTCTTCTGCAAAATGTTGGTGGAAAAACTGAATTGAACTAGCTTTTCATTGAAAATCTGAATTTAACCAAAATGGACTGAAACT